>VWZE01016731.1:0-46761 GCA_013396675.1 Eubucco bourcierii | reverse complement strand
CCCCATTCCTGTCAGCAGGAAGGACCTGATACTTACCTGGCATGTGAGAGCAGGTTCACACATGTGCAAAATGGGTTTCCACTAAAGGAAATTGATTATGAAACCAGCAATGCTAAAACTTACATTTATCTCCTCCTTTATTACTAGAACATATTTTTAGATGCTAATTCATGTCTCATGTGAATGCAATCCTCCCACTCCTATGCCGAGAGTACTGACTGGAGTCTGGGGGCTGTGCTAAGGTTTTCCAGAAATAGCTGCTACCCGAGACTTGGAATATTTACATTCCTTGCCTTGTATGAAAAGCACCCCCTGGTTGTAGGCTCGTACATGGTTTTGCAGTGGTGAAGACTGCAGTGTGGACTGGAGTCCTCTGGACGTGCAGCCTCCCTTCTGTTAGCGCTGGCTCTGCGTCTGTTGCCAGGGCCCTGCTCTCTCTTCCTGCTTTCAGGTGTCCTCTGCTGGGATTTTGTGATACTCATCTGTGTTGGCAGACAGGAGGGTGGCCTGCAGCCTGTGTTCCCAGGAGCTCTCTTAGGCATGCAGGCTCCCCACTCAGTGGGATATATGCAAGCCCAGGTGCTGCAGGAATGGGCCTTCAGGGTCACACCAGAACCAGAGTCTGCTAACAGAGCGTTCAGATCAGGGGGGGCTGTCTGCAGCTGTTGTGCCCTTGGCTGAAAGACCCCTTCAGAGGGAGAGACAGGAGATGTTCTCAGGTTAGTGCAGCAACAGGACTGTCTCAGCACTTCTCTGAAGGGAGGGGAAGCCAGTCCGCAAATGAATGATAAAAAGGCATATGTATGCTTGTCACAGAGCAGGGATGGAATTCTACAGCAAATAAAACCTCAAGTTGTTTAGTTTTTAATATAATAAAGTCTCTCATTCTGTGCGCACACTCCATGGACCGACATGATCAACCCAGTAACCACTGGCACTGGTAAGGAGAAAAAGGAAAGAGAAGAAAAAAAAAAAAAAAAGGCTGTGTATAGAACTTGGGAAAGATCTGTTTCATACCCTGACATTAATGAGGAAAAAATAAATGAGACATTTAAGAAATGCAAGTTGAATCAGTTGTTTCAATCTATTATTATGGGAGCTTGCAGTAGGCAGGATTAGAAAATGATCGCTGAGGACTGTTATTGGTGTGCTGAATATTTCAAGTCACTGAGGACTCTCATTTAAAATAAGACTATCAGCAAAAGGCTGTATCAATACATGAATGGAGAGGAATCAGATATTTCTGCTACTGCAAAAAATTAATAACAGAAGTCATTAGCATTAGTGCAGCTTACTTCTCTTTCTAATTTACTGCCACATATCTAGATTAACTGTAAAGTATTCCTGGGTTTAGGACACACTGTCCTCCATTGAATGCTTAGTCTGGAAAGGTTATTAACATTGAATAGGGACTGTTCTCTCAAGAGAGCTGCAGATAAAATGACCAGGGAAAGAAATAGCACAACTTCTCAAATTAGCATAATTAGTAATTATCTCTTAATAGCCCCACTTGGCTTTGGAGACTTGGCACTTGAAATTCCGCTTAAAGTTCAGTGAGGAAAAACAAATTTCACGCTGAAATGTCTCAATAACACAGCTGAGCTGCTGAGGTAATCGTCTGGTTTAGGTAAAGGGAAGGAGATGAACATATGGATAGGGAAGAGCCCTCCTGTAAGCACCGTGTTTGTGTTTGCATATGTAAAGAGCTGCAGGCTTAATGGTACAATTGCCACTTTCTCTGGGGATGAGGGGAGGGCAGGAGGCTGGGTGGGACTCTCCTTTAGCGCAGAGAAATAGATGAAGATAATAAACTAAGATGAGGAAATCCCATTCATTGTGCACTAGAATAGGGTAATTTCTTTTGCCTTTCCAGCCGAAATAAAAGCCCAGCACCAAACAAGCCAAGCCGTGGATAGAAGCAGCATCCCTTATTGTAGCCGGTGGCAGAACGGAAAGCTGCCCAAACGGAGATGCTTCTCCGACGTTAGACTCGAGGCGAAATTGGATGAATGAGCAAAGGGAGCCTGGTAACCCTAGTCGGTTGTTTTTCTTTCTGTGGCAAGGAAACAGATGGCTCGGTTAAGATACTTTTGGCTGAGAAAGAACAAAAGCAAGAGAGGAATACTTGCCATTTTGCATACCTAAAGCCCAGTGCTCTTTATCCTCAGGCAGAAAGCAATTTATCAGCCCGTCCTGATCGAAGCAATCAGCCTTTGTTATTAAGAAGGCATATTTTGATTTACACGTGGCACAGCTGGTTGAAGCTTTACAATGGGAAGCACAGCAAGAGTTGGTTAGCCTTCCTAAACTAGCTCGACCTAGGAAGAGAAGGTGTTGAGCTCTGCCCGGTTCGGCAGGCAAGGTAGCTGCTGTTGGTGCCAGCACATCAGTGATGGCTTCACTGAGGCATTGGTTCGGTGGGATTTGGGGGGTTGTGTGTGTGTGTGTGCTTTGGGCTTGGGACTTGTTTTGTTGATTTGATTTGGTTTGGTTGGTTTTGTTTGGGTTTTGTGGGGCTTTTGTCTGGGTTTGTTTTTTTTTGTTTGGGTGGGGTGTTTTATAGTTGGGGTTTTTTGTTTGGGTGGGGTGTTTTATGGTTGGGGTTTTTTGTGTGTTTAGGTTGGTTTGATTTGTTTGGGGGGTTTTCTCTGTGTATGTATATATATAAAAATATATATAAATAAACACATATATTAAAATATCTGTATTTAAATTTTTATATATATAAGTGCCATATCCTGCAGGTACTGAGTTGAGGGTGCAGTGGTTTGTGCCATACTTGGGCTGTCCTGGAGTGGGGTCAGGTGCCCTGTGGAGAAGGGTGTTTTACTGGCTCTGCAGAGTAAGGGACCCATTTGCTGCAGGGAAATAACTCTTTTGGTGCCATGTCAACACACAAAATAGGAGAGATGAAGATAAACTAGTCAGAGGAGGCTGACAGCTGTTATAAAGCTGATAGGCTGACACACTCATGGCCAGAGGAGGAAAAGGTTTGGCTTAGAAACTGTAATTAAGGCTGGCCAAGGTCCATTAGCTCATCTTCACTAGTAGCTTTGCAACCTCACACCCTATGTATCACCCTTATTATACAGGTTCTAAGTGAGAAATGTGATTAAGCAAGCTGCTACCCTGTGTTTCCAAGGCCCAGCCTCTGAAAGCAATTCAAATGTGTCTACCAACCAATAAAATCCATTTCAAAATTCAGAAAAGGTATAAAGACAAGGAGGGAGAAGGGAGAAAAGAGATGGAAGCAGATCAAAAGAGATTAAATGATGTTTGAAAAGTATGGAAATTAGGAGAATATTGAGATTTAATTAATTGCAAAAATCTTAAAGGATACAGAATTCCAGCAGGTCTGATATAAATATTTGCAGGCTGACATGAAGCAGGGAGGTGGGGCAGTATCATGAGGAAACAAAGTATTTGCCCTGGTTTCTGCCCTCCAGCTCCCAAACAAAAACTTGACAAGTAAATTAAGCTCATGCTCTAACAGAAAGATATTCTGATGGACACCTAAGATCCCTCCTGATAGTATCCTGATAGGATAGGCTCCTAAGTGGGCATCTGCTGTGGAGAAAATGCTACAAGAGAGAAATGCCCACTCCTTGACAAGCCTCTTTGTTGAGCGATTGATAAGTCTCTGCTTTCCTCCTTCCCTGCATTTGGAATTTGAGTTGCTGCTTTGAGGCCAGAACCATTAAAAAATAATCATCTGAGAGTACCAGCTTGACCTCTGCTTTTTCAGTGCACAGACCTGGTGTGGTGAGCACCCATTTTTGGTACCCCAGACTTTTAGGGATTTTAGGGTTTGCTTTTCAGAACGGATCTTTGTCATTTTGCTCTTAAATTTCATCTTGATAAATACAGAAGCAGTTGGGTAGTTGCACGTGACTCTTGCTTGCCTTCAGAGTTCATTGGAAAGTGAACATTGTGTCTAGAATGATGTGGTCCTGAACTGCTTTGGGACTTCCTGGTTACTGTTGTGAAAGTAGCAGCAATGCTACTAAATGGTGTTAAGTTCTATTTCTAGGCGTTGGGGATGCTGCTGGTGTAACCTGCAGGTGAACTTCCAGAGGCAGCTGCTTTGACATTTGATCTTGTCTGACAGCATTAATTATTTGGCCTAAATCTGTGATGCTTGGCAAACTTTAGTGAGGTGCGAAGGGCATTTCTGTTCTGCTAAAACCAGTGCCAGGGAGCATTCAGCAGCTCAGCCAGGACTGTCCCTTTAAAATGGAACAGAGCAAGGAAGAGGAGAAAGATGTAAAATTACCTGAGTAGAAAAATGCCTGAGGACAATTCATTCTCTTTTAAAATGTCACTGGGTCATACTATCTTCATCAGTAGCATTTAATTGTGTCAAGCTGATGATCTGCCATCTTGTTGCATTTTTTTTCTCCTTTCCCTTCCCAGTTTTTTTAACCATCAATGTCTTCAATTGCTGATAATGTAGAACAAGGAGTAAGAAAACGCTGTGTATTGTATTTGTGTTGGTTTCAGTGTTAAGCATAACCTGTAGATTGGATCATGAAAAGGAAATAGAAGTCATTTTAAGTGGAGGAGTAAAGTGGACAACTTACCAGACCTGTAAGGCCTGTTCATTTCATAAAAGTAGGTCAGTGTAGGGCTTATACTGTTCACATTAATGTCATTCATTTCAGCTTTACTAATAAAAGCTAATGGCTGGTTAAACATTGCTGGAAGAGAAGATCAGAAAAGAAACTAGAAAAAGACAAATGGGTAAAGAATCATAACAGGAAATAAAGCTTGAAGTCATTGGAATGTTCCTATAAACTTAGTCAAATAACATCAACTGTCACTGGTTTTGAAGCTTCCATTTGCACCATACTGTGATGGTTTGGGAGTTCCCTGCTCCCCAGCAACGAAAATCCCCCAGACTAGACTCAGCCAGCTGGAAGTTAAGGACTGAAGCTCTGTTTACAGCTCAGCACAACGTACAAGCAGAGATATACACAACAGACAGGAATAGTTACAGACATAGACAAGTTAAAGGTAATACAGAAACACAACTCCCCTGCCAGAAATCAGAGTCCCCAGGAGGGGCTCCCAACCACCCTGCCACCTTGTTCCCACCCCTCTGCCCTACCTCAGGGTCTGCCTTATGTGCAAGGTGAGTTTGGAGGATTGGCCAGGGGAGTTAGAAGCAGAATGATGAGTTGGGTTACACAGCCACAAAAGCCCAGGGAGAAGACACACCAACTCCCAGAGAGAGACTGTGTCTTATCTATGTCAGTGTCCTTGTCTTTATACATCTCAGCAAGTCCTATAAGTGAAGCAGACATCACCAGTGTTTGCTTTTCACAACCTAGAATCTTTTTATTTTTTCATTAAAATTATTTTGATTAGCCTCAAACCAGCACACATGCCTATGGTATAAATGAACTGGAACATAGAGGAAAAAAAATCTTATGCACTTCTTTATTTTCACATCAGGTATTAAATGCTACGGAGATGCTAACAGTGGGCTTTCTGCAGTCTGCCATAACTGCCCTGTCACTCCCAGAGCAGCTGTTAGGTATTTGAGATGACTGTGGTCTGGCTGTAGCCTGCATGGTTCTGCATTAGCTATGAAGACCTTGCTGCTTTGGTCCCTAATCGCTCTGGGAGGCAGGTGCCGGCTGGAGGGCAGGATTGGTGGCACAAGGAGTGGTGGGTGGTGACTCTGGAATAAAGACAGGGAGGGTGATCTTCTGTTCCTAACACGAGGCATTTACGGAGGCAGATCTCCAAGCGGTATGTAACCAGCCATGACTATGTGCACACAAACACCACTGTGTTTTTTCATTTCCACAGTTTTTAATGATTTTCCAATTATTCTTGTAGTTAAAGTATTAGTTGATATTTCTTGTGCAGGGGCTTGGAAAATCAGGAGTGATAAGAGAAGGAATCGGAATTCTTTTTAGTTGTTTTTCAGGCATAGACTGTGCTTTCCTGTTTTTCTGAGAGTGAAAGGTTTTCAAAACTCTTCAGAAAGGGTGAAAAACTTGTTCAGCTTCACTCAACAAAAACCCTATGGATTTCTTTCCTGCACCTTAAGTCATTGTCTCTTTCTCAGCCATTTCTTAATAGTACTTGAAAGAGACCAATTTCATGTGTGTGCATCAGATTAATGCGTGTTAAAATGGGGGGGATGTGTGTGAGCATTTGAGGAATCAGTAGTGTTTAGTGTGTTTGTCCTAGAAGCTTTCCAGGGTCTTGTGAACAGTCCTTCAGGTCCACAAGATCTGTGAGAGCTGTGCCTTGTCCCTTTTTGTAGCCTGTAGCAGCTGTGTGACATGGGAAACCTTTCTGCTGAGCTCTTCAGTGCTCTCCTTTCATAAGCCCTCACCAACCTTGTCATAAAAAACAAAACAAAACAAAAAACACACAAAAAAACCACAAAAAAAAAAAAGCCAAAGCCACGGTGGGGGAAACCCTAACAAACGTTACAGCAATGATACAATTCGATTCACTAACAAAAGAGGCAAAGGACATGATTTTAGATACTTTAGATTCTTGACCGCTACAAACTGTGTTGTAACCAACAGGTTGCTGCAGTCAGAATGGAACGAGTCACAATCGGTTCAGCTTGCAGTTGCAGGAGCTGCCAGTTTCCCTCCTGTCTCCCCATCAAGAAGGCAGCAGTCACTGCTGTAAATCCTGACAGCTGCTGAAGTGTGGTGATGTATGTCTGGGTGCACAGGGTAACACATTGCACAACAGTGTCCTGTTTATGAGGCTCTCTGAGCATAAGAAAGCAGTTTGTTAAAGTAATGCAGTAAATAACACTTCAAGGGAATGCAGGAGCCTTGAGACTGCGTTCAAGCCAGGACCCTTTAATGTGCAGAGCCTGGATTATGAAGACCATATGCCTACCTGTCTGTGGTTGCTGGGTTAGCCAGTGATCGTTAGTGCCTGACATCCTGCAGTGAGCACTGCTAATTGACTAGAGGTGGTACAAGAAAGGAATCCATCGCATTTAATTTGTCCGAAAACCCTGAACTGTCTACATTAAAACTTCCTTATACAAATGGAATTGTAGGTCTGTGGTGTTCAGGTTGGTGGAAATTGGAAGTGTCAGCATTGCCAAACACCTTTGACTGTGAAATCTCATTGGAAATAATGTCTTTGCACATTCCTTGGCTGAAAGGAGAGTTTGGACATTGAGTTCAGAGCTGAGAACCAACTGGCCCCCACCTCCAGCTGCATGAACAGCAGATGCCAAGGAAGAGACTAAGAGCAGGACAAGCTTCAGAGGAAATCTTCCTGTCCTGCATGTTTAAAGCAAGAACATTGAGAAGGCCAGGGCCAGAAGTTACACCTAAACAGCTGTGTTCGGTGGCTACTGGAGGGCATAAATTTGTCCAGTGCTTTTAATAGTCCTGCTTAAGCCAGTGGGTTGGCTGAAAGGTGAGTAGTGGCCAGTTGTCTGCTAGATCCAAACTTTTCCTAGGAGTGCCCTTCGAAGCCCTCAAGCTGTGCCAGGGGAAGTTGAGGCTGGAGGTGAGGAGAAAGTTCTTCACCGAGAGAGTCATTGACTACTGGAATGGGCTGCCCAGGGCGGTGGTGGAGTCACCGTCCCTGGAGGTGTTCAAGGCATGTTTGGACGTGGCACTTGGTGCCATGGTCTGGTCTTGAGGTCTGTGGTAATGGGTTGGACTTGATGAGCTTTGAGGTCTCTTCCAACCCTGGTGATACTGTGAGACTGTGAACAAGCCGTAATGGCTGGAAGACCTTCCGCAATGGACTGCTCAGATCTTTGTATGTCCACAGCACGTTTGTTGAGCACTCCCCAAATTGTGTCTGCAGCACAAACAGAAATAGTGAGAGCAAATTCATGGAGGGCACTGTGTCCTTCTCTGTGGTGTCCCAACTGCCACCACAGAAACCAGGATGGAGGATGAGGAGGTCTCCCCATGCACCAGCATCCACTGGGGGCTGCAGGATACTGTGGGCCAAAGCACCTCCATCTTTGACCACAGTGCCAAGCCCAGGCTTTGCTGGGTTTCACAGCTGCTTCTGCCATGGTTTTCACCAGGGCCACAAGGTTTTAAGTGAGGAACTGGTGGAATCACAGAGGAAAATTAGCTCCTTAAAATTAACTCCAGTGGGGTCAACAGATTGTAGTGAATTTTCATCAGTGCTGCAGTTACCAGTAAAAAGGTCTTTGACTCTGTAGTTTTTTTAATCAGAGATTTCAACTTCCCTGTTTTACTGCTAATTACTGTATCATGCCCTGGGTTGGCTGGCATGGGCTTATAGGCAAAATCCTATTGACTTCTGAATATACTGCTTTCCTCTTTGCTGTTTACTGCCACAACATGGTGTGTGGGGAAAAAATAATACATGCACTTCTTTTTTTATACCAGCTCCAGAGTTTTACAGTCCATCCAGCTGGTAAAACCCACCAAAGTCAATTTCCCGTGGAGCAAGAGCATCTCTGAGTCTACATCTTGCAGTATCAGGGGCCCTAGTGCCCTGCACATGACCCTGTATCCAATTATCCCTGTAACCTGGCTGCTCTGCCTGTTTCCACTGCTGACTACAGATCCCCCTTACCTTGGCATTGTTTTAAAATCCTTTTGGACCAGAAGAAACTTTTTGTTGCTGTCAGGAAGCTTAGATTGTGTGTAGACAGTTGACTGTGGCCAGCAGATAGGCAGCATAGCTGCATCCATAGTTACCATAATGTGCTTTATTCTTACCTACCTGCATGCATAGTCCTATCAAAATAAATAGGACACTGCTGACTTAAAATGTGTACATTTCTACCAAGCTGTGTTGGGTTGGGGCTTATGGGCACGCAGGTTGTTAGCTCACAGCCCATGTGCCTCTAGCTAAACATCTCTGTAACCTCCTCTGTGCGACAGCACAGCATAGAATCATAGAATCATAGAATGGTAAGGTTGGAAGGGACCTCAAGGATCATCTAGTTCCAACCCCCTGCCATAGGCAGGGACACCTCCCACTAGTACAGGTCACTCAAGGCCTCATCCAATCTGGCCTTGAACACATCCAGGGAGGGAGCATCCACAACCTCCCTGGGCAACCTGTGCCAGTGCCTCACCACCCTTACTTACTGTAAAGAACTTCCTCCTAACATCCAGTCTAAATCTCCCCTCTGCCAGTTTAAGCCCATTGCCCCTTGTCCTGTCATTGCAGGACCTTGTAAACAATCCTTCCCCAGCCTTCCTGTAGCCCCCTTCAGATACTGGAAGGCTACTATCAGGTCCCCTCGAAGCCTTCTCTTCTCCAGGCTGCAGAGCCCCAACTCTCTCAGCCTGTCCTCTCATCGGAGAGCTGCTCCAGCCCTCTGATCATCTTTGTGGCCCTCCTCTGGACCTGCTCCAACACTTCCATGTCCTTCCTGTGCTGAGGGCTCCAGAACTGCACACAGTACTCCAGGTGGGGTCTGACGAGAGCAGAGTAAAGTGGCAGAATCCCCTCCCTTGCCCTGCTGGCCACGCTTCTCTTGATGCAGCCTAGGACTCAATTGCTGTCTGGGCTGCATGTGCACAGTGCATCTCCCATGCTGCAGCATTAGGAAGGTAGCGGATTCTGTGACATTGTCTTTCAACGCTTTGCCAAATTGCCTCAGCCTTCCTTGTCCTGCTGGGGACACTGTTTGTCCCACATGATGGAGGACACCTTCTGCTCTTCCCAAAGAAGCCACAGGAAGTGTGCAAGACTGGATAAGGCCTTGGAGTCTTCCATTCCTGTACCCTTATGACCACATAACTGCTCTGCCAAGCCTGTCATGAACAGCTATGAGAAATTCCAGCATGTTGCAGCAAGCAATGGAGACACTTTGTGCATTAGCTGCAGAGTCCTGTTGTAATCCAAGCAATGCTAAACTTGTTTCAGTTTCGTACAAATTAGCTGCTCATCAACACTGTTATTACACAAGCATGTAGAAGCTGCACTGCAGAAACTGATTACTGTGAAATTCCTTCTGTTCTCATGCAGCCTTACCATCATTTTACTCAATTGATTAACTGAATCCAATTCTGCTATCAATTTAATTCCACTGTTATCAAAGGTCTCACAATTTTTTTCAGAAGTTTGTATCTTTTGGGCCTTGCGATGTCTAATATACCCTAAAATCAATTGAAGAAATAAATCTATCCATTCCAAAGAGGTATTTTAATAGATATGTAAGTTGGCATAGAAACAGAGGTTATTTCACTGACTCCAAGTTTTCCTGTCTAACCTTACTTGCCATATTCATAGACTCACAGAATAGCTCAGGTTGGAAGGGAGTTCAGAGCTCATCTCCTCCACCCTCCCTACCATGGGCAGGGACACCTCTTAGCTAGACTCAGCTGCTCAAGGCTTCATCCAGCATGGTCTTTAACGCCCCCAGGGCACAGGCAGCCACAGCCTCTCTAGGCAGCCTATTCCATAGTCTCACCACCCTCTTACTGAAGAACCTCTTCAATACAAACTTCAGCTGGCTTCTGCAAAACATTCAGAAGGCAGTAAATAAATAAATAGAATTAAGGCTTGAAGAACTCAGTGCTGATATCTGACTGCCAAATCATCAGGTGGCAATAGCACCAGCAACCATTTCTATTAATTGGACAGTATAAGGTTAAAGAAAATAACAAAGCTAAATGTTCAGTGTCTTCCTTTTTGAAGTAAATGTCTTTGTTTCACTTTTGTATTTTCTGTTACAGCAGGAGAGCTGTACTTAATTGCAGCAGTCCATTACTCTGATTTTATCCCCTCAAGAGGTCCTTTATTAACTAACAGGAAGGATGTTTTTCTCTAAAATGTGTCCTCTTGAAAATAATCAATGGCCAGAGAAGTTCAGAAGTGGGAGATTTCTCTGCCAAGTTGCACGGCAGAAGAGTTCCCTTTGGCCATCTCTGGAGCAGCAAAAGCTCCCCCAGGCCTGATTGCAAGTTCTCTCTGTGAGCGCGGCGGCTGCCACCTGGCTGCACAGGACCTCAGGGCAAGCCTCTCTTCTGACCTGTGTCATTTCATGCACTCCTGACGGGGTTCCTGCATGCCACTGCCATAGAAATAATCATAATCAAGTGTGAAGATAATTCCTTAAGTGAATCAACAAGCAGTTGATTGCAAAGCTGTGCTCCTATTGGTTTTACTTGTTGTGTGTAGATAAACCCAGAGGTGACTTATCTATAAAACAAATAAGCTGGGTGCCAGCTGCCCAAGTTGCTCTCTGATGCTCTTTAAACAGTGCTCTGTGTTTCCAGCAGAAAGGTTCTTCCTTTTTAAGTCTGTAAAGTGCAGCAGAAGTTCACTTAGGTGCACAACAAATGTTCTGCTTCCAAAACAATAATATTGTTTGAATTCCTGGATGGGATCAGCAGACTTCTTCACTGAGCCCCAGTGACATCAGTGCAACCCTTAGGAAGGTGCTCCCTTGGGGTTTGAAGTGGGCAGGTTGTGGAGAAAACAGGAGATGCTAAGCACCCCCAAAATTTACCTCAGCCCACTTGTAACATTGCAGGGCAGTGATTGTCCCCCTGTACTGATCACTGGCGAGGCCGCACCTCAGGAACTGGGTTCGGTTTGGGGCCCCTCAAGATGAGTAAGACACTGAGGGGCTAGAGTGGGTGCGAAGAAGAGCAGTGAAGGTGCTGAGGGGCCTAGAGAATGAGTCTGAGGGAACTGAGACTGCTCAGTTTGAGGAAGAGAAGGCTGAGAGGAGACCTTATCACCCTCTACACCTACCTGGAAGGGCAATATCGAGACGTAGGTGCTGGTCTCTTCTCACAGGTCACTAGTGATAGAACAAGAGGGAATGACCCCAAGCTGCACCACAGGGGAGGTTTAGGCTGGACATTAGCATCATTTAGACATGGCGCTTAGTGATATGGTCCAGTGCGGAACTTGGCAGAGTAGGATTAATGGTTGACCCTGATGATCTCAAGGGCCTTTTCCAGGCAGGGTGATTCTATGATTTTGTACAGGACATAAGCCCCTAATGTCCTGTGACCAGTTTAAAAGTTTTAGAAAGCCCTTTTAACTTTGAGAGCATCGTGGCCCAGGCAAGCGGAAAAAGAAAAGGTTGCTAAGCAGGCTTATAAAATGTTGGCACCCTCCTGACTCCTGTAGGGGCATCTTAGGTGCAAAAGGTGTTTCTTTTCCTTCCTAGAATACTGAATCACTTCCCTGATGGTCTGCCCTGCCCCACCTTGCCCTGTGCTAAGCAGTAGGAGCAGATGAAATGCTGACAGCTTGTCTGTCGCAGAGGTCAGTCTCCGCTGATGGGGGACATGTCCATGGCAGATGAATCGTCATTCTCATCTGTCTTTGGAGCACATTAGAAACTATTAGTCAGTGTTATCACTGGACTTTGCAGCAGCTGCACTGCACTGACTGCTCCACTTTGTCACTGTCTTTGGCCTTTTGCTTGCCCAGCATTTGACATTACAGACATTAACCTGCCTTGGCCTCCCTCTTATAGGTATCAATTATGCCAGACACAGGTGAGATCTTGGACTCTTTGGGTAGATGGGATCCATTGTATCACCTGTATCCAGACTGTGAAGGAATTCTGGATCTTCTGGTTCTTAATGTGAGATGCTGAGTATCTCTTTATAGCCCTCAATGTTGTCTGCTGCTTCTTGGAGGGCTATTCTGCTTTGTTACATTATGAAATGGTAATAGTGAGGAGAGAAAAGGAGTTAACAGCAGTGGTAGTAAAAAATGATCATTCAAGTTGCTGAAATTAAATCATTCCAAGTCATCTGTTACTTTCACTGGGATCACTAGGCTTGTCATAAAGGAGAAATTGGGAATGACGGGATCAGGTCTTTGCCAATGTCAGGTATGTTAAATTTAGCACTTAGAGTGTACATGAAAATGCTTTTCCCACCTCAGCCAGCAACAAGGATGTAATTGGCATACAAAGAAAATTAATGATCAAATAGTATTTCAAAGGAATTCTGGAGATGAAGATTTAAAAATGCCTTTGGAAATCTTAAGGCATAAAACTCAACAGGAATCAGGATCCTCTTCACCGGTCCTTGTCCTTGACTGTTTCGTGTTCCCTAATGGAACAGTCATACCAAAAGGATGCAGTATGCTTGCAACTCTTTCTCTCCCCTATGGACTTGTCTGTCTCCTGCCCTCCAGAGGAAATAGGTAGGTCACAAAGAATTGATCTTGGAGAGGTCAAAAGCGCCACAGAATTTGCCAAGCAGCCCTTCAGTTTGGAGCAGAGATTAAGCAGCCACAATGGAGAGCAGACCTGATTAAATTGATCATTCAGCTTGGGAGAAATCATAATTAGCTTTCCTTTAAAGCAGCTCCACAGGACCACAACCTCTGAGGCTCTCTGAGACTGCAACAGATCCCTGGGAATCCGGGCTGCTTGCCCAGTGTGCTCTGGCTCTTGCTTGCTGCACTATGTGCCTAAGATGGATGAGCTGTTGTTCTCCCCAGGGGGCTGACAGGCAAGGTTGTAAGGGTTAGGTTCTCGCATAGCTGCTGCTCCAAGACTTGATCCAGTTTCTTGTTCCCAGCGGTAGCCACAAACTGTGCAGTGAACAAGGTAGGGAAACAGCAAGGGAACCAAGAAAGAACCCAGTTTTAGCTCCACATCTCCCCAAGTCTTGACCTGTTCTCCCATTGCGTGTCTGTAAGAAGCTGCTGAGGTGCTTAGTGCAGCGTGTGGCAGACTCTCACTCCCGCACCAGTTGCTCTCTTCAGTCCTGCTGGAATAAAAAATTATTCCTTATGAAGTCACTTACTCTTGCTTCTAACTTTAGTGTAATAGACACTGACCTTTTAAACCACTGAGCCTATAGAGGGCTAAATTATAGAGTTTACCTCCCTAGATGCTCCTTAGCTGTCATAATGAAGGAAGTTTACAGTGGGAAAGTGAATGAGGCAAGCATGTTTTTAACCATATGGTAATTATCTGCTCCCTCTGCAAAAGACATAAAGAGTTGTTTACAGAATGTGAAAAGAGCATCTGAGAAGGGATTCCCTGGAGAGGGAGTAAGGGAGATTTGGCACAGTGGCTGCTCTTCAGAGGGCTTGTAATAGACCCTATCAATTTGGAATATGCTACTGTTAATCACTGGAGATTGGAGATGCTTGGCACATAATGGCTTAGTTCTGAGGGGCAGGTGATTGTCTTGCCAAGCAGGCATTTTATGAAAGCTGAAATGATGCAAATGCATAATTGTTGACTGGGCTTTTAAAGTAGGGATAAAGAAGAAAATGTCTAAAATTGCATCCTTAACTCTTTGATATCAGTGGCACATTGAAAACAAGCAGAAGTTACTCTGCTAGTAGAGTTATTTTAAGTCTGATAAGCTATAGGCTGTGTTGGTTCTCTTTAAAAAAGTATACACACACAGTTTGAATTCTCTTTGCTTGCTTTCAGTAATATGTTTGTTGCTTCTTAAAGAAGGAGAGGGTGGAATGAAAGATTTGCTTGTGAAAATGCAGCCAAGTCATTTGCACAAATAGTGACTGAGCCAGATTTGCACTTAAAATCCCTTAAAACTGCCCAGAACTGAACAGAGAGATTCATCCTCATACATGTTAAGTGTCAGCTAAAGAATTTTATTGTAATTTTTGATGGATTGTTTTTAACTTTAGTAATTTTTAAGGCTGCTCTATTCTGGAAGCGTCCTTGAAGTGGTGGGCACACGTGCTACAGAGGATGGGCTGCATTTTGAGTTGAGAATGTGTCCCATCAGGCCCTAGGTAGTTTTTCCTTTGTGTATTTCTCATAAACCTTGTCTACTGGAAAAGAAAAAAGATCTGGTAGTCACTTTTGTCTACAGTGTGTAGTACCACACATTCTTTCCAGGCCAAACATGCCAGGTTTAAGCAGTGACACCTTCAGATGGAGATTTCAGAGGTAAATCAAGAAACTGTGTTGTGTAGAGCTCCTGAATAAGAATGTGGGAGATAGCAGGAAATGGGCTCAGCCATGACAAGATACAAAGAAACAGGTGTGCCAGAAATGGAGATGGGATCCTGAGACACTATGGTCCTTAGAGGAGAAATGAATGAACCAGAGGAGAAAGGTGAAAGAGAGCAAGGCTGGGAAGGCAGGATGCTGTGACTGACAGATTTGAAGGCAGCAACAAAGAAAAACTTGGACAAAACCCTCTCTTTTTCTTCACCACTGTATGCTGTCCCTCAACGATTCCTAAAGATGTAGGGTGTGAGCCTTAAAGGCCTCTCTTGTGTGAGGAGACCTTTGATACCCATCAAGCTTCCATTTCAGTTAGTCACTTGAATAATGCAAGGAGTAAATTTTTCATGGCAGTTTTTCAAACCAGGCTCTCAAGCCCAGTGCACATTTATGGTGCCATGGAAATGAAAAACAATAATATCATCTGAATATTGTACTTAATGAGCTAGAGTTTCTTTTAAAATAAGGTTACAGACTATAACCAGAACATTATGCTGCCATAAATTTCATGACACTTTTTTCTAAACACCTCAGTCTATAAAAGTCAATGACTCACAGAGCAGACATCGTCTGAGGGAAACTTTGACCTTTTGCATAATCACAGCCTTACAGCCTGTCCTGTCAATGCTCTGCTTCCTCTGGCTGCACTCAGAAGGCCTCTGCCAAGTAATCATTATGGCAATTTCCATCTGCAACTTGCATTTTGCTAATTCTCTAATTACATTTAAGCAATCACCTCCTTCACACAATGCCTTTTTTGCCTTGTTACTCAACAGCCCTCAGGACTGTTCACCCTTACCTCCCAGCAATCCAGCTTGAGAGGGCAGGTTGCAGGCAGTGTGGTAGAGCTGCAGTTTGTCCTGGCTGCCAAGCAAACAATGTCTTGACTTAAATGGGAAATGTTGCCATTGGCCTTCCAGGCTGCCACTGTGCATTATTGGCTCCTGTCCAGCCTCTTGTCCACCGCCACCCCCAAGTCCTTGCCTGCAGGGCTGCTCTCAATCTCATCATCCCCCCAGGGCTGGAACACTACTGCTATGAGGGTAAGCAGAGCAAATGACCTCTGAGGTCCCTTCCAACTTGAGCCACTCTATAATTCTTCAATGCTATTTTGACCTGAATGATGATGTACCCTGGTTAGCAGCATTTCTCTTGTAAAGTTCTAACCTTCAGGTCCTCTACAGATTATCCAGTAGTTAGATGGAGAATGCATGCAAAATGCTTAGTTCTGCTTTGCAATGCAGAGGATTCAGGAAATTGGCAAAAATGATTGCAGGAGGTTCTATTTATGCTTCAGGTGAATAAGCCTGACTTTGGGATGTTTGTACTGGTTTGTTGCTCTGTGTTTTTTCCTGTAGAAAAGTGGATGAGAATGCTAGATTGGAATGATGGGGTTTTGTTCTGCAGCAGTGTGAGTCTAGTGTGGGTTTTGAATGTGAATGTGGTCTCATTGGCAGGGTGTCCACACAGATGTGTGGCATTAACAGAGTGGATAATTGGATATTGCAAATGAATTATCCAAATGTGGTGACTAACAGGATAATGTCCTTAACTGATGTATGGAACACTCCTTCAACATTCGAAGGAAGAAAAAAAAAAACACAAACCAAGCAGTTACAAGACTAAATGTGCCTCTTTACAGCTGAATTTCTTTAATCAGTAACAACCTAAATTATCATGATAATTTCATTATATTTAGGTATGCACATATATTCTTACACATAGACTATATCCCCACAGCATTACACACAGATCTAGAGAGAAGTGTGCTCACAGGGTAGATACCATTCTGGTAGGTAGATGATATGTATTAAAAGAACAGATTCTAGCAGAGGGCCTTGGCATCTTAGAAGAAATGTTGCTCCTACAGCACCATGCCAGAGAAACTCTCATTAGGTCTGAAGGAGTTATGATGGTAATGTTTAGATAAATAAATCAAAAACCCTAAAGAGAGGAAAGCTGGGAGTCAGCTCCTGAGGCTTTTAGGTGTGTTCAGAGATATTGATCAGTCAGGGCAGATGCACTGGTTTGGCCACTTGAACATCTAGACAGGAGCTTCTTCCTCCACTTCTTAAAAAACTTTCATTGCGTTTATTTTTGTTCGCTCATATTGTGTAGTTGTCTGCCTTGGTCACATCTGTGCCTTGTTTCATACAAAGCTGCACTGCCAGAAGAGAGGTTTTGAATGTCACCAGTGAATTCCTGTTGTCGACTCTACTTTGTATAGACACTTGTTCCAAGCTTTTCCTTCCATTTAAAACTAAATGAAAATACCACGATGAGTTATCCTTTCAGGTCCCTCTGAAAACTGGATTGCCTTCCACTTTGAATATTTCTAGGTTGTTACTCATTTTCTTTCCTAAGTTAGCCAAGGTTTCCAAAATTGTCACTACCATCTGCAAGAACAGTTAAAAACACAGCTTTGTGTATGAGCTGATGTAATGTGACCAGCATCCAGGTCTTCATTTGACTGCTGTGCCTGCAGTAAGTATTTCTGGTTAATGTTTTGAGGGCTGTTTTAGGGGTCAGATATCCTTCAGCTTTACTCTTTGAAATTTAGCTCTGGAAACAACTTGCTTTTTATCACTAGAGGTATGAAACTTGCTTGAGCTACATCATCCAAATGCAAGATATCTTTTCTTGTCACCACAATTGACATTTCCTAATGTATTTGGCTGTGCTGTTGACACTTTACAGTCTGTAGGTAGCCTGGATAAAACTTAGGACACATCCCCTTATAATATTTTAATAAAAAACACATCACAGATTCAATCAATCACAGAATCCTACAATGGCTTAGGTTATAGAGCTCATCCACTTCACCCTCCCCACTGCGCCCAGGGACACCTCTCAGCTAGACTCAGCTGCTCAAGGTCTCATCCAGCCTGGCCTGTAACACTCCCAGGCAAGAGGCAGCCACAGCCTCCCTGGGCAGCCTGTGCCAGAGTCTCTCTACCCTCCTACTGAACTTCTTCCTCAGCTCCAATCTAGCCATGCTCTTCCTCAGCTTCAAACCATTCTCCCTTGGCCTGTCTCTAGACACCCTCTGCAGTCCTTTCCTGGATACCATTCAGTGACTTCATTTCAAGCATCACGGTTTGGTTTATTTAAGGCAGAAAGTAAATCAGATATTACCTTGGTCTTTTATTGTTTATGGCTTTAATCTAATTTGGGGAGGCTGAGTAGTGTGGAACTTCTGATCAAGCACTGTCATCTGTAATTAAATTGTCCCTCACTTTTTAAAGGATTTAAACTTTATTCTACAAAACATTTTTCAAGTTTGCTTGCTGGACTAAGCTCCAAAAATAAGGTCAGGAAATAGAGAAATTGCATTTCTATCACATTGAAAATTATGCACAATATTTGTCATAAAGGTCACAATACTTTTAACTATTTGAATTCCCAAGATGTCAACTGCAGACTAAAGCCATCAAAGGACTTGCTCCTGGCTGACTCGCATACACCAGACGGATGTACATGCTGTTACACTCATTTTAAAGGCTTTGCCTTCAAAGGTGTGCACTTAGGTGTGCCAAAGACCTAACACTGGTATGCGATAGGGAAAGCAGAAGGTTTTACTTCTGGGGTTAGGAGGAGAAAGCAGTGATAGTACTAAAGGGCTGCTAGGCACAAGAAATATGTTTTAAAGGTGTGTGGAACTGTAAAAATTATTGTGTTATATGAGAACCAGTTAATAAAGGAAATTACTGTCAGTATGTGTAGATGGCTTGAAATGGAAATTTAAGACATCACATAAAATAATGGGGTTGTGTTCCAGAATAGGTATATTTATATACTCTGTGTGTAGCTGTATTGCTTGAGCACTCTTAGACATCACCAATGCTGATCTCATGTTGAGATTCTGAAATGGGCTGCTCGGAGAGGCTGTGGCTGCCTCCTGCCTGGGGGGTGTTGAAGGCCAGGCTGGATGAGGCCTTGAGCAGCTGAGTCTAGTTGAGAGGTGCCCTTGCCCCGGGTGGGGAGGTTGAAGGAGATGAGCTCTGAGGTTCCTTCCAGCCTAAGCCATGCTAGGATTCCATGATTCAACAGGAGGAAACTGAAATCTGAGCTGTAGCTGAACTCTGCAACCTCCGCAGACAGGTGTGCAGACCAGTGTTGCTTTCTTAGTTACACCAACTTTACACATACAGCTCACTGAATCTTTAAATCAAGGGCTGGGCACATTTTCCCAGCCTGTGATTCACAGCCACAAGCTGTGTGTAGGTCTGGGAGTAACAGAAGCAGCAGGTCCCCTGGGCATTCTGCTTCTCCCATGCTTACCTGTCCCCTTCTCTGCACTGTGAAGCCCCTGGTTCTGTTTTTTATTTTATGAGCAGAAGTCTTCGAGGAAGCCACAGGAAAAGCCTGAGTACTACCAGAAGCATTGCCATGAAGTTTGTGAAAGCGTGGTCCCTTTTGAGGTGGACAGCATAAGCTGCTCTAGAGACACGTGAGGCAGGCCCAGAGCCATGCTGACTTCTGGCCTGAACAGAGTTTGGTTATGAATCAGTCTGTTGCTTTTGCCCCTCTCTCCTCGAGTCTGCCCTGGTTTCCCCATTACCTGAATGGGTCAAGCACTAAGTGTCTTTTTGTTTTTACACTGCTCTTGGTACCATCTGAGGCTTCTATATGAAACCATACTATAAAATAATAAAAAACATGTTCTAATCTTGAGGTGAAGGAGGAATGAGAGTTTGATGGATGGAAGAGAAAAACATGGCCACAATGATCTTATTTTATCCTAAGCCATACTTGACCCTTTCACTGCAACCAGCAGTTTAATAAGTCTTAAATAATAACTTAACTGTGACTTGATGATGTGCTGTGAAAGCTTTGCAATCTCAGGAATGTGTAAGAGACCTATTAGAGAATTTTATCATCAGGACAGAAGCTGCCTAATCCTCAGAATGTGTTCAGAGGAGCAGGTGAAGCAGTGCTGTGTTCTAGAAACTTCTCCATGAAATGAGGGCTCTCAGTATGTGACACGACCTACGTCACAGGAAGAGCTGGCAGCTGCCACCACACTGCCAAGGACCTTGTTTTAAAGGGTGCTGCTGAGTTCAAGAAAGACACACAGGTTCAGAACATGTCTTTGTGGAACTGAACAGGAAAGAGGATGGTGTTGGTTATTCAAGAGGCAGCAGTCAACTTTGCTGCCATTTGGGATTAGGAGACAGCAGTAGCATCTTCAGAAGGCTTATTTCTCAAAACCCAGAAAACAGAGTCCTTTCCTGAACACATCTTCTCCACTCAACCTCCTTCTTTGTCATCTTCCCAAGTCTGCAGCAGTCCAGGTTGTCAGAAGAAATAGCAACCAGCTGCTTTACATTCACTCTTTTGCCCCAAAAGCCTGAGCTGTGGTTGGCCATTAGTAGTCTGCAGTTCCCCAGGGAAATACAAATCTACCACAATCCAACCTTTAACTCCATCTGCCTTGGAGAGATTAAGCAGCCACTGCCTAAGGCTCTGCAGTTCAGTGACCTAAATGGTGGCTTGGAAGATGCAGTTTGGAAACACTGCTGTTTGATAGCAATATCTGCTGTTGTGTAAGCTAGTGAAGACCCCCATCTGTCTGATCCAAGGGGGTGCCTAAGGAAAAAGTGCAGATGGACTGGTTTTCTGATCTGGAGCCCTTGCTTAATGGGAGAAGGTCGAGAGATGGGAATGATTTGACTGGGCACTTCATTCTTTTTCTAGCTCCTCAGTGCATTTTAGCCTGTCTAATATAGAGGAATCACAGAAGAATCACAGAAGAATGAGATGGATCTGCTCTTTATGGCATGAGAAAATCCAGGAGAGCTTTTGACAAAACTTGTCTGCCAAGACTATTCATTTTGATGCCCATAAAGGCAGATAGGAGATACTATACACACACCAACATGCTGCAATCAGTTTCTTGTCTGATGTTGGTAAAGGCGAGGTTCTAAGTCTGATTGGCAGGAGAAACCCTAGGGCTAGCCACTAAAGATGGCCATTATCATTTATTAAGCAAGTGTTGAAATGAATTGGTCTTTTATCATGGTGCAGATTTACAGTGCATTAGGCAATCCATTTTTCAATTTACTGCACTGCCTCTGATAAATTAACAGATGTCGATTGATTTTTTTTCTTCCTTCAGTCCCCCTGTTTACACCTGACAGCCAGTGCTTTATAGCTGAGCAGTTATTTGAAGTTATAAACATTGTAATTAGCAATTTTTTAATTAGGCTGACAATTAACAGGAGGTTTGCAAAGCTGCTAATTTGACATGTCATACTCTCCAGTGTTTATGTTAACCACTACTTGTGTGAATTCAATTGAACAGAACTGCAGTGTCTGAAAAAATCAATCTCAGAAGAACCCTTTTCCCCACTTGGCTACCCTGATGGCACTTCAGGCAGAGAAGTGGGACTTCAGTGAAATTTTGCAATGTGACAATTCCAGCGACATGTTGTGCCAAACACAGGCATGCTCTGGACTTCGTTACTGATGCTAGGCTTTAAGTGTTTTATTACAAGAGCTCACCTCCAATCCTGCCTCCAGTTCTGGTGTCTCCAGCATCAGGACACAGAGCTGCTGGAGTGAGTCTAGAGGAGGCCGCAAAGATGATCCAAGGGCTGGAGCAGCTCTGTCGTGAGGACAGGCTGAGGGAGCTGGGGTTGGGTAA
Source organism: Eubucco bourcierii (assembly GCA_013396675.1). Lineage (NCBI taxonomy): Eukaryota > Metazoa > Chordata > Aves > Piciformes > Ramphastidae > Eubucco > Eubucco bourcierii. Next base: position 25,207 of record VWZE01016731.1, on the reverse strand, counting down.
CCTGGAGAACGGAAGACTTCAGGGCACCTTAGAGCTGCCTTCCAGTACCTGAAGGGATCCTACAGGAAGGCTGCAGTGGGACTTCACATGGGGGTGTCTAGCAGTAGGATAAGAGGGAATGGTTTAAAGCTGATGGAGAGCAGGACTTATTTAAAAGGTGATCTCAGTAAATGTCTCAGGAGTTGATTTGAAATGGCAAAATACTTTGTTTATGCATCACATCTGATGTGGGATTCAACCAGGCAAGTTGTATTCTGCTTAAATTCCAGGGATGGTCCCTGGTGGTGATGTGCCATTGAATTAATTTCACTTGAACAGTGAAGGTTTTTACTACCTGGCAGTCTTACATCAAGTCGCCAAGGGAGAGGTACTTAGTTGGTACATATTGTCAGAAGATCTGTCTCTGAAATATCCTGTGTTCTCACACTGAGTTCATCATTTTGTTTTCCATTTCCTTTCAGTGACTAAACAGACACAATTTTGGGTTCACAACCCAATATGTTTTATAACTTAGCAAACCGAAACGCCAATTTCTCTCTGGAGCAATTAGACAAAGAGTGTCTTAAAATGGCTCTATGTGAGCAAATGAGGAATCCGTGCCAAACGAGTTGTAGTTAAATACGTGGAGCTGCGGTGCTAGATTCTTACTATTTTTGAGCTCAAACAGCTCTAATTAGTTACATGGATAACACCACACTTGACATGAGCTCTGCTGAAGAACTCATCTGCTACGTGTGTTATGTAAAGCCCTGTTTGCTCACTTCAAATAGCGCTGCCAAAGAATGTTATTAACGGCTGAAGTATCCATTTTTTTTTCCCTCTGGCACCTCCCCCACCCCCAAAGCAGCAGTTCTCTCTGGGGGCGAGTCAGAAAAGAAGTATTGAATCACGACTAGCACTACTGCAGAGCTCATCATCCTTACACTCATGGGGCAGGGAAGAGAGAAGAGTCTGGATTTGAAGAAGTCCTTGGGAAGCCAAGAGTCGAGGAGAACTTGAGAGATGTGTAGGAGGGGCCTTTTACAGGCAGCCTTTTAAAAGGGAGGAGAAGGGGGAAGCAGTTTTTAAGGCTTTGAGTTCCAGTTGAACTTGCCTCCTCAAACGCAGTAGGTGAACCTGCAGGTCACAACTGAATCCAGAAGAAAAGTCCATCTTGGGTGAAAGTGGAGATGGGGAAGGGATAAAGGAAAGTTGTTAACATCGAACAGTTAATTCTGGGCAGTAATTACCAAAAAAAAAAGGAGAGAGAATCCCTGCTTGCCAGCATGAGATGGGATCGCTATTTGAGGAGATCTGGGGCAGTGTAGGCTACAAGGGTGGTACCTGTGGCACTGACAGGCTTTGGCCCTTCATGGCAGCAAGCTATACAGCCAGGATGGGAGGGCAAGTCAGCAGGGGAGAAAAATCCTTGCCATAATAAGAGGCATACTTTGTGAGCAGTGTGGGAGAGGGTGACTCCTCAGAACAAACTGGTTAGTGTCCTCACAGCCTCTGGAAGCTCTTGCACAATGGCAAGAAGGTCATGTCCCATTAGGAAAAAAAGGAGACAAAGGAGACACTTTGCTACTGAATATCCGGGCAAAGGACGTGAACAACACTCTAATTGAAGAAACTATTTATTTGGAACTGTTTATTTAAGCACAGGAGGATTCCTAATGGAGCCATCAGACCTCACTCATTGGCTAATAGTTTAATTAGGCCCATCTGGTGGAGGCTGTGGCGAGAACTGTCCCAGCTCTCATATTGGCAGAGAGGTAATTTGTCATCCCGTGGCCCAGTGACTGGCACGAGAACATCTCGAAAGCCAAACAGAATCTCAGCAATCTGTCTCACATGAGAATAGCTGAGAGCTATTGGAGGCATTTGTGTGGTTCACCTTGTCACATTGAGGAGAAATGAGACTGTTGTGCAGTATCCTTGAGATAACCTCAGCAGAGGAATTCAGAGTCCCTGAAAGCAGCTCTGCCATTGTCAGACAAAACATACTCATAGGGAAAAGGTTTTCCTCACTTTTTCCTGACGTGCCCTCTTCTGTGCCAGACTTATACTATGGTGAGGATGTTTTCTGTCAGGGTCTGTCCAGGACCATACATACTTCAGATAGAAAATTTGCTCCTACTATGTCTTGGGACAAAAGCATTCCCCTTTGGGGCAGGAGGAACTTGCTGGTTTGAGAACTCCTGTTTGCACCAACCAAAAGCAGGTGATGGGGATGCAGCTGAGAAAGCTCTGCAGGCCTCGCCTGACCATACCCAACCTGTAAGCTGCTGTGGGTCAATTCAGCTGTAGAAGGAAAACACTTCAGAACTGCTGGGAGTTCTCAGTTAGGTGTTGAAATTGCTGCTGCCTTCTCAGGGCTCAGGCTTGAGGTAACGTGGAAAAGCACACCAACAAAAGCTGTTTCTTGGTGGGATTTGTGTGGCACTCTTTGTTACTCTGCTTTCCAGAGTACCTCACAGCCTTTTCCAAAGCACTGAAAGCTCCCACTCTGTCAAATAGTACATCAGCTTGGTTCCTACAGTCTCATAATGACAGTGCTGACTAAAGTAGAAGAATCAAAAAGTTCATCCAATGCAAACGTAGCAGTTTCCATTATAAATAACACTGGAAGAGTCTGAGTAGCCTCTGAGGCATCATAGCCAATAAATCACTCAGCTTTGTGGGTGTCAGGCACCTCTCTATACTGTAAGAAGCAGAAGATGGAGGCAGTACAGGAACTGAAAGGAGCTGATACTAAAGGACTGAAATCAGCTGCAGCAATTGTTTGGATTAATTTAATGGACAAACCTCAAGATCACAAAGTATCAGTATCTTTAAATTCCTTTTCTGTGCCTGGTGGCATTCACCATCACTTTCTCAAGTGCTCCTTTTTTTATGGTGGGACCTCTTTGTGAGCTACACATTGCAGAGCCCAAGTATTGTGTTCAAATGCTGTAAATTGAGCTTGAGCAACCTGTGAGAGATGTCCTTGCCTGTGGCAGGAGGTTGAAGTAGATGATCTTTGAAGGCCCCTTCCAACCCAAAGCAGTCTGTGGTTCTAAGTTGAGGTTTGCTTCTGTCCTCTTGTCTGCTCGTGCATGCTGCTGCAGGCTCACACTCGTGCATTCATGCTTTACAGATGCCAATTCCTGTGTGTGGCCATGCTTTAAAATGCACACAAGTGAGCTTAAGGAGTTTCAGTCTGCAGTTTCAAAGCCACGAAGTAATGCAATGTACTCAAATTCTGCCACTCTAGTTGCCCCTTTAATTAATTTTGCTTTCCATGCGAGTGCAAGCATCATTAGTTTGTATCATTTTTAGCACCATCCTGAAAGAATCAGCAAGTCAGTTTTGTACTCAGCCTGATAAACTGTCAAGACAATTTTGCCAGCAAAGCTAACTGGTGCAGTACAAATATTTACCAAGAGATTATCTGTTCTTAAAACAAAGTCACTAATCCGGGATGTCTCTTGCAGACATAATTCAGAACATGTACATTGAGCGAGCTGAAAGCATAGTATCAAAAAAATGGCTTGCAATGTAAGAGCTTCATGATCATCTGCTGCCTGCAGCCAAATCTCTTCTGAAAGCTCTTTGCTTTGTGTCTTGCTGCATTGTGGATTCTGCTCTGTTTACAAGAGTGGAGGAGACAGTGAGGAAAGCAGAAACATTTCTTCTGTCTATATGTGCAGTTGGCTGCTATTAACAGGTAATTTTCACTCCTGTTGACCAGTTTGCTCCTCACTCTCCTGTCTCACTTTGTCATCACCCTGTGGGACAGGTGACAGCCTTGTTCCTTGTACTCCAGGGAAGTTCTGCTGTGGTTTATGTCTGAAGTGTCTCGTTTGGGATTTCTACTGGTACTTTTATGATACAAATGCTTCATAATCAATGAAATGCTACTGAAGTTCTGCAGCAGCATGCTTGTGGAAAAGCACAAGACTGCCTCATGTAGTTTGTAGAGCTTGGAAGAGAATTATCTCCTACCATCTTTATGCCAGTAGAGACAACATACAGAAATGAGTCCAGAGAGCAGCCTGAAGATGCAGTATAGAGCTCCACAACAGCTACACCCCTTCCAGCTTGGGTGGTGCAGGAGCTTCTTTCTAAAGGGGGTGGTTCCCATGGGAGCTGCATCTCTGAGTCCAGGTGTCTCACAGAGAGGCAAACAGCACAGATGCCCACTTGGGGGGAATAAAGCAGCTGCCTAACACATGCAGTGAAGGGCAAGAATCATAGAATCATAGGATGGCCTGGGTTTCCCCAAGGTCATCTAGTCCAAACCCCTCTGCAGTAAGCAGGGACGTCCTCAACTAGATCAGGTTGCCCAGGGCCCAGTCAGGCTGGGCAACAAATAGGGTAATAGATTACTTTACCATGGGCCAAGCAAAATGCTGGATTACTTTGGGGACGTCAGGGAACCCCAAAGTAGATTAAAGGCTTATTTTTCCTCTGAAGAATGGAAAAAAGTTATCAGAGGTTTTTTCCCTCTTACATGTTTGCAAAGGCAATCCAAAAGGAAAAGGCTCAAGCTATCAATTTATCTTTGTGGGAGACTCTGTGGTTACTTATCTTTTTTAAATTATGCTTCAGAAGAAACCTGGTACTGCAATAAATAACATTAGGCAGCCATAAGGGCAGTAGGGCAGAGCTGCCTGTGGTGTGTTTCCCTCACCCTCTTCGTTTTAACCTTCACCAAAGTGTGGGTTTGGGGTTTCTGCCTTGTTTGAGATAACCAAGACTCTGCTATTTCTGGAGCAAGTGAAACACAGCTGCTAGCTGATGAAGGGGCTAGAGGAGACGGCAGGATCACATTAGCATGATGCATGTGCTGCTACTCAGGAGCCAGTGCGGCCCCAACTCGAGTGCCAGGTACACACACACACGGCTGCACCTGAGCACGTCGCGACATGTGGCGCATCCACCACAGCCTGAGCAGAGTGCAGTGCCTGCACACTGGGGGAAAGCAGTGGGATTCCTTGGTAAGGATTGGGAAAGCACTGGCATCTCTTAGAACCACTCTGGTGTCTTTTTGCTTTCAGCTCTCCCAGGTGCTGCAGAGGGGCATGTGAGCTTTTGCGTTTCTGCTGGGCCAGATCTTCTGCATAGTGGAAGCATTTTTGCAGGGCTGAGGTTGAGAGGACATTTATGAAGAGGTTTGCTTTCCTGAAGGTCAGGTGAATGGCACTCCTCTGAAATTTGAGTCTTTCTTGGTTTGACACAGCTTGGGCAGTCAAATTCACTGCTCCTCATGTTGTTTGGTGTTTGGAAGCAAATTAAAGGGAATTAGTTAAGACTGTTTCTGGTATCACTTTGGCCCTAAAGCTCTTTTGTAATCATGCTGGCAGTAATGTACCAATTTATCTTGCAGACAAGTCTAACAACAATGTCATCATTTCAACAGTTAAACGGGCTTTCATACTTCTTTCAGCAGGAGAGAACTGTTGGGATTTTCATGTATGTTTTGCCTCTGTAAAAATAGAAGTTGGAGTGTGAAACGTAGATCATCCTTCACACTCATTAGCATTTTAATGGCCTCTCAACTCCTAACAGATCTGATGTAGCTACTAGAAAGATAAGTCTGGGTTGTGATTTACGTGTAGGCTTTTCAATCCTGTAGTAGTCAGTTATATTACATTTTACTAAGTGTAATGTCAGACCTCTGAAATAAATTTTCAGCCCTCTGAAAAAAAATAATGAAGAGGAAGGCAAGTGACAATATACCCTTTCCGACGGCTCTGCGAAGCGGTAGTTCTGATTTGTTATGTTTGCAAAGCACAGACAATTTTCCCCAACAGAAATAATAATTACTTGTACAGTTTGAAAATGAAAGGTGAATGTGTTCCACACAGCTTAACTCTGTCGTGTAATAGTGCAGAGCAACATCAGCAGTCACAGCAGAATGATTGGCAGAAGCTGTGGTACAGAGGTTGCTGGAAGATTCCTGCTTTGTTGTGTTTTTAACACATGGCTCCATGCTTGTACAAGGCACAGAGTATTTGGTTTGGCTTATCTGAATAACAAACACCCTTCTGAACATGTACAGACTAACTCTCTGACTATTGCATGTTTAACTTCTCAGAAACTATCAGCTCCAAAAGGATCCATCAAACCTGAGAGCACTGTGGCATTGTGCTGAGAAATACTTGTAGTGTCAGAAATGGTTTGAGCAGTCCCAACCCAGCCATGGAGTACAGCTCACCAGAACCTGGCTAGCTGAGCCTCACTATCCACAGCCAGGCTGCTGCAGTCCAATGTGTTGTTCATGCCACACTCCTCTTGCTTCCTGCACTCAAACACAGTGCTGCACCTCTCCCTGGATGTAGCACAGATGGTTAGGATCTACACACCAGCACTGCGTGTTTGGCATGCCCCTCTGGCTCCGCTCCTTGGCATTCCAGCACTCCCTGCCCAATGGCTATACATCCTATAGGATCAGAGCGAGCCAGGTCCAGAGCCTCACCAGGATCACCAGACAATCCAGCAGAGGAGGGTTTGTTGGCAGGAGTATCATGACAGGCACAGACAAAATGGAGTCAGGACTTCTGAATGAAAGAAAGATGTCTCTAGTCAGAGAAATCCTTGTGTCATCTCCATCTGGCAAAGGCCTGGAGGAGGGTTGGTTGAGGATTTTCCATTTTGTCTGCCATCTTCTTCTAGGCAACTGTCCACAGAACCTCAGTGGGGAGCTGGGCACCACTGGCCTTTTGCCATAGGGCATTAATTTGCTTCCCGTGCTGGCTGTGTTATGGGCTAGAAAGTCTCCAGAGGAAGTTGAACAGAAATCCTGCTTATGTGGCTCGCTTATTTCAGCAGAGGGACTTTAATACAACAAATCTTCACCATTAATGTCTGTGTTGTACCTACAGTACAGAGGCAGAGGATCTGAATGTGCTGAGTCTGTGGTTTTGTAGCTTTTGGTGGGCTGGAGGGAAAACTCCAAGTTGTGATTGCTAATTTTAAAGGACAGAGAATCGTCTTCAAAGTTTTCTCACACAGTTTGCTTAGTAGGTTGGTGATCCAATGACTCTTTTGGATTTAAATATCTGCTGATCTTCCTTAGACTAAGAGGATGACTTGAATGTATCTGATGAGGTATTTCAATATTGACTGCAGGTGTCTGAGGACAGCCTTTGTGTCCTGCTGTGTTGAACCAGAGCAGCAAAATGTCCTGGACCTGTAGATCATTGAGCTCATGTTATTACCTCTCCTTTACTGGGGAGGGATCAGGAAGAATGGCAAGAAAAGAGCTGGGCAGCTTTTCTCAGAGAGGACACGGTTTGAAATGATACTTGCACAGTGCTGTTAGAAAGTACCTTGAATGCACTTTTCATCTCATGGCAAATTAGATCTCTTCCTGTCAGAAAACTGGACTCTAGAAATGTAAAATGTCTGTGGCAGAGATGTCCAACTGCCAATAAAAGGCTCGCTTTCATGAGGAAAATAATTCAAAATGCTCCTGAGTCATTGTGAAAAATAGAGCCCGTGACTGCCTGCAAACCCCCGCTGAGCAGAGGCACCAAAGACCGGGAGATGGCATTGATGGCAGCGTGCTCATCACCTGTCCGCTCAGCAGTGCTCTCCGGGCAGAGACAAAGCTGGAGGTGTCTCAAGGAGCAGCCTGCACCCATCTGTGTCACTGCTTGTGCTGACCTGTGGCAGCAGGCAGAGCAGGGGGTAGGGAAGCTTTTGGGTTTTCCTTCTCTCATCAGCCCTGAAGTCTTGATGTAAACTTGCTGTGATAGATGCAGGTGGCTAAAAATAGTGTGGTGTTTGTGTACAATACAAGCCAGTGAATAATTTTGTGCTGTAAGCAGGGTGCCAAGGGACAGCAAAAACCTGACGGTAATGGCAGGTAGGGTACAATGATGGAGTGCAGCTTCCAGCCCACTAAATCAGTGGCAGAGCAGTTGGCACATTTGCCAATGCCACTGCAGCCAGAGAAGAGCCCTGGGGAAACACTTCCTGCATTTAAAAATGATACTTGAGATATACATGCTTTGTGCTAGAGTTTGATGGCTTATCCTTGCAGCACAGGAACCGTGCAGCAACAAGTGTTGGTTGTTGGCGTACTTGGTGTTGCAGCTTCTGCCTCTGAGATTGTCAGATCCTCTGCTTCTAGCCAAGAGTGTGCCATATACATCTCCTCGTGAGTGTAATTGTCTTGGGGCATGGACTGTTAAAGCTGCAGTAAATGCTGGACAGAATGGAGGAAGAAGTGAGTTCAGACTTTGCTGCTTGTACCTGTCATGTCATCAGCCCTGCACCCGGAAGTGGTTTCATGCAACTGCAGCAGATGACACAGTGTGAGGTGTAGGTAGGGTTGTACTCTGACTTTTGCACAAGGAGGAAATGCACCATGAAGATTCCCACTGTGACACTCTGGCAAGTACAAAACACATTGTTATTTAGTGTCCTAATGCTATACCCACTATGACTAGGAGCAGCTTCCATCATTGGCATGAAAACCTGATCCTTTTGAAGTCCAATAGCAACATTCCTGTTGGCTTCAGTAGGCCAGATTTAACTCTGAGAGCTGTGCAGGATTGTGAGGCACCTGCTGCTCACCAGATCCTGCAGCACTGGGCTTTTTTTATCAAGTCGACCTCATTCACGGAGTTGCCTCAGCAAGTCTCCTCAGACCTAGAGGAGGTAGGACTGGAATAAAGCAGGTGCCTTCCTAATTGGAAAGCGGGGGAGGCTGAGTGGTACAAGAGGTATTTTGTGCTACATAAGGAACAGAATCTTTTCCCTGGGGAGCTTGAAATCTTTTAAAACTTTTACAGCTTCCTGTTTCTATGCCTCTGGTTCCCACTTCCAGATGGAGTGTTTCATGTCCCTGAAGGATGCACTTCAGTATCCTCACCAGGCTTGCCACGCAAGGGACCGTGGAGGGAGCGGCTGGGAAGAAAGGCTGCTGTTTGAGGGGTGGTGGCAGCAATGCCACTCGTGGGGTGCCAAGAGGCAGCACAGAGCAGGGTGTCATGGTCCTCCCATGCTCTGTGCTGTTAATTGCATGATGAAGCATGGCTGAATTCCTGAACTCAGCAGTGGGCTGTGAACTGCATCCCCTCTGCAGCAGGATGATCTAAGAGGCTTACACTTACTCAGTGTGTTTGTTTCTCCCACCGCTGGAAGAAAACCAGGTTTGGGAGGATGCTCAGATCCTTCCCTCTGGATGGTGAATGCCGTCTACAGCCACGCTCTCTTTCATTATGCAGGTAGCTCAGGCAGACCTTCCTTTACTTCACATCCCCATTTCAGTCTGCTGCTGTGAACAAAAGAGCAAGTGCCATTGCAAGGACTGGTGCTAGACTGTTCACATCGTTAGTTCAAATGAGGTTGGGATTATACTATCTGCATTCAAACCTGGCATTGCCTTTACTCAACACCTTTTGGGCTGTTTCTTTGAACACCATTTATCTGTGTTTCCAGCCTGCTCAAACACCTCACTGCCTGACATGGCTGCATTTAATTTCCCTTAGTTAAACTTTGCTGATTTACTAGGTCTTTTTGTCAAATTTCCTGTTCCACATTATCACCATTTAAAGTCTCTCCTTTTTAAAATCAGATGTCAAATTAGCCTCACGCTGCTCTTTCCCCAAGCATTCCTTATTTGCTAGAATACCCTGGAAATCAGATAATTTTCTCTCATGCCTGACACTGGCAGCCAGATATGAAAGCCAACTTCACCAGCTGGCAGAGCTCACCATCCAGGTGTTGGCCCTGCTGGGTACACGGGGGGCTCAAAACAGAAGCTCCGTGGTCCCCTGGCAGTGGATTTGTTGATGTTTATGAAAGGGAGCTGTGCCTTGTGTCAGAGGTGAGCTTCTGTGAGCTGGAAGCAGCTCTTCCCATGTCTTCCTCCACCATGGCAATATGCTCCTTGGCACACCAGTAATCCTAAGACTGGTTGACACCCAACTGCCTGCACAGTGCTTGCTCTCCCAATGAGATCTGGCTGAAGCGCCTGAGGTGCTCTTCGGTTCTTAACAGCAATGTCCTGCCAGTCTGACTGCTACCCCTGCAACGCCCTCTATCTGCATTTGGACGTTTCCCGCAGTGTCTCCACTGTTTCTGTCAGCGTTTGCATTTAGGGAGGCTCTTCTCTTGCAGAGGTCAACCTCTCACCCCCCAACTGTGTGTAGGAGCTGTGCTGGTGGCAATTTCCCACTGATGCATCCCTCTGAAGGTAGGAGAAGGTTGCCAAGCCTGGCACGTGTGGCAGCCTGCTCCTGTTCCGTGTCTCTCCTCAGTTGCCACTCACCTGGTGGAGTACTGGAGAGCTCACAGCCCACAGAGGCAGCTCTGACTGGGCATCTGGACCTTCCTCCCCCACACCCAGCTGCCTTCTGCCTGACATCCTTTTGCAGCCAGAGGAGAAGCTTGGGGAGAGCATGCTGAGGTGCAGCTATAGGAGGAAGCAGGCACTGAAACAGCAATTTACTGCAGCCACGTGAGCTGTCTGCCAGCTGTCCCCTCTCTTCCAGAAGGATTTAAGTTGAGGGCAGCCTGTGACATCATTTCTGTCTAGAACTTTTTATACCAGAAGACTGCGTCCAGAATAAGGTTAAAGCCATGGCAGATTACTTGTAACATGTAATACCGATCATTAAATTTGCATAAAATCGGAATACACAACAGCACAACTTGGCTGCTTTGGACCAGGCACAGTCAGAACAGAAGTAGTCTCATTCACATGTGAACACACAGGAGTTGGCTCTTCCTCTGATTCTGTAAGCCTTTCCCTTCTTTGCTTGTTAGAGGACTATCCATTTGGTGTGAGAACTGTGTGTGTGTTCTGTAGCTCTGTGCATTCTGGAGGCTTGAGGAAGAGCAATAACTGTACAACAAAAAGTTACAGCATGTCACATGCACAGTATGCAACAGGAATCTGTAAGAAAATGGAGGTGAAAGCTGGCCAGAGGTAAGTTACAGACCTGGGCCTCAGATGAGATGACAAAGTCGTAGAATCATGGAATTGTTTTGGTTGGAAAAGACCTTTAAGATCACCAAACCCGATCATTATCTAACTCTGCCAAGTCTGGTGCTAAGATGTGTCCCTCAGCACCACATCTCTGCATCTTTTAAACACCTCCATGAATTCTGATTCAACCACCTCCCTGAGGAGCCTGTTCTAGTGGTTGAGAACCTTGTCAGTGAAGACGTTTCTTCTAATATCTAACCTAAAGCTCCTCCGGTGCCACTTGAGGCCATTTCCTCTATCACTTGTTACTAGGGAGAAGGGACTCACACCCACTTTGCTGTAACCTCCTTTCTGGGAGCTGTAGAGTGCAATGAGGTCTCTCCTCAGCCTCTTCTTCTCCAGACTGAACAACCTCAGTTCCCTCAGCTGCTCCTCACCAACCCTGTTCTCCAGACCCTTCCCCAGCTTCACTACCCTTCTCTGGACCCTCTCCAGCCCCTCTGTCCTTTTTGTAGTGAGAGCCCCAAACCCAGTACTCAAGATGTGGGCTCACAAGTACTGAGTACATACTCTGTGACACAGAGCAGAGTGCTCTGGCCTCTTGGCCACCTGGACACACAGAGGCTCCTGCTCAGCTGGCTGTCAGTCAACGCTCTGAGGTCTTTCTCTGATGGGCAGCTTTCCAACCACTCCTTGTCCAACCTGGAGTGTTGCACAGGGTTGTTATGGGCCAGGTGCAGGACCTAACCCTTGACCTTGTTGAATCTTCTATGATTGTCCTCAGTCCATCCATCCAGTTTGGTCAGATCCCTCTGTAAAGCACTGCTAAGCACTTCCTCCCAGCTTAGTGTCCTCTGTAGACTTAGCGTGCACTTGATGCCCTCCCCCAGATCATCCATGAAGATGTTAAAAAAGACTGGCCCTGATTCTGAGCCCTGGCCACCAATTGAATTTGACGCCATTCACCAGCACCCTTTGGGCTTGGCCACGCAGAGAGATTTTAACCCAGCAAAGCATCCACCCATCCAAGTCATGAGCTTCCCTGGGCTCTGTTATCCTTCCTCAGCATTTTCAGTTTCCCATGAGTAACAGAGAAATATTAATTCCCAAGTGCCCTAAGTATTTAAACTCCAAGCTCTGTATGCTGTCTTATGGCATATTTACACTTCAGTCTTAGTTCAACGGACTGCAATCTTTTACAGGGCCCCTAGATGCTCCTAAAATTTAAGTGATGAATCAGTAAATTTGCAGGAGTTTCTGTCACGTTCACCAGAGCTCACCCTGCCGAGGCCTGAGATGCCATACGTTGGTTAGGCAAGATTTTAAAGGCACTCTTAAAGGATCACAGACAAACCCCACCAATTCACATGGCTTTAATACAATATATACCAAATAAAAGCAATTGAAAAAATAAAAAGAGGTAGCCAGCATCCTACTGCACTGAGTTTTAAACAGAACCATTTGGGAGGTGAGTGCAGGAGCCTGAGCTTTGGCTCATGACAGCTTTTGCACAGACCACTCTTCAAGTTATCCTCTTAATTTGGATCTATCTGAACAGTATTTCTGGTTTTACATCACCTACTTATACAAGAAATTCTATTACTTTCCAAAATGTTGGACTTGTTCATCTTTTCTAAGCATGAACCCCACATTTTAAGCTGCTTTCCTATGTTGCAGTGCAGTTTCCACATGAGACTTGCCATTATAAGTTATTAGAAATCTTTTCATTTTTTCTGTTTAGCTTCAAGTTGAACACAGTCCTTTGAGAACAGTAATGACAGCAAATGAGACTTGTGAAGAGTCTGCTGCTGCTTTAAAGTGCCTCAACAGTGAGGAGTGGAAAGCTGAGATTCCCTTATCCTGTTTATGACCTGCCTCCAAATGATACCCACTGCTGGAGAGGAGGTAATTTAATGCCCATTATTACCACACAGTCCTGCACCTCCTTTGAAGCTGCCAGCTTCAAAATCAGCTCCAGTCGTGTGCGTTCATTTGAAACCTTTGCTGAGCTTTTTATCAAAGCATGACACAGAGCTGCTTTCTAAACATCTTCCCTTTCTTGCACACCCAAATTACCCACTTTCTCCTCATCTAACCAATGGGACAGATCCTTTGAGGTCCAGGTATGTATAGCAACTGTCAAAACATGGCATAAAGAGAAGGAACGTGCGGAGTAGTTTACTGAGGCACTTTGCTTCCCTTACAGAGTGTGCAGCACAGCTGGCATGTTAATTCAATTGTAAAATAAATTATTTAAACTAATAAGCCATTAACTTCACATTTTAGTAAAGTGTCTTATTAAGATGCAGAAACATGGAAATTGGATGCATTCATGAGAGTACAAGACAAAGCTCAGGTTGTTTGTGGTAACAGGTTTGGCTTCTCCTGTGCCTGCAGTCAGAAGAGAGACCCTCAGCTGTGGGGCTGCTGTGCCATACATCTGTCCTCTAGCCCACTGCCTTCATCTGCTGACCTTGAAGCCTGAGGTGTGGGCATGTCACTGAGCACTTGGCCTCATTGAGGCTGGAGAACTTGCAGAGGTGTTACAAGCTGTGAGGGAATGTAGTCTTCGAATTTCTTTGTGGAAAGACATGGGGGAATATTTTGCCACCCTTCACTTCTTCTCTAAGCTGAGTTTTCCCTGTGAGTTTCATCTGCATCCCTTCCCTGCTCCTCAGGTACTACGAATGCAATTCTAATTCTGTCTGCAGTGGAGCTACTTCAGTGGAATGCTGTTCTATGCCCTGCAGCAGTGCCTTGCTACTTTGGGGCAGTACTGGTCAAATACACCTAGAACATGGTCATTAATGGCTCAATACCAGGGAATGCAAGCATTTGTCATGCCTAGGAGGCAAGGGGGAGAAAAAAAAAAAAAAAAAAAAAAAAAAGGCCTGTGGCATACACTGACTGTCTTTCACACTGGAATGATACAATCCTAACACAAGCCTATCCAGTGTCTGAGGTGGTCAGAACGTCCCCCAGTGCCTGCAGGTGGCCAGCAGGTCAGAAGAGATGGTGACAACTCAGGCACAGCAAAAAGGAAACAAAGGCTTCAACCCTGTCTAGATCTCTGCGAAGGGTGGAGAAAGCTGAAGTAAAACAGTGTGAAAATTAAGAAAGGAATCCTGCCAGGTCCTGTTACCCTTTCACTCAGGTTTCTCCTTAACCTGAATAGTCACACAGACTAAACCATATATAAGTCACCCCCTAGGTTGTGCAGTAAAAGCAGTGTTGTCTCTTTGGCTGGTTTCTCGGTGGCTTCAGAGAGCGAATCAGTGCCAGGAGGTCAGGGAAGATTGCTGTGATAGTGAAAGTCAGAGGGACACATCCTCTCTAAGGATCTGGATTTCTAATTGCAAATCACCTTGAACATTAGCAAAGCTGAGACTCACACAGCAGGTTTCCTTAGTTTTCATGTAGATTATAGCAATTCTGGCAGCCAAATCAAAGGCATCCATGAGGGGGTTACCTCTGCTAGATGTGCTCTTTGTTTGTGATATGAAAGGCTGCTATTAATAGCAGCTTTACCTTCATTTCAAGGGGGATTGTCTCTTCCAATGAAATCTTGGAAGAGATGAGGCTACCTTCCTAATTGCTTCAGAGAAGGAGGAGGACACCTTCTGTTAACAGGTACCAAGGATGTTATCAAGGACCCAGTGCTACAAGCAGCAAAATCTTGTAACTGATCAATGGAAGTAAGGCGAGTTCTGGAATCCCTCACAACCAGGTTCAGATATTCGATGCTAAGTTGCATTCCATAGACTCGCTGGTGGACAGTAATGTACTTCATGTGTATGGAACTGGTATGCAGCTGGTGGATCATTTTGGTGATCACTGAGCTCAGGCTGCTGTGCAGGAGGTGCCTGTATCAACAGAGTTCTGAAGTACCACAGAAGGACTGAGAGAGCTGGGGCTATCTGGAGAAGGCTGAGGAGGTATTATCAACATCTATAAACACCTGAGGGGTGGGTGTCAAGGTGAAGGTACCAGATTCTGTTTGGTGGTACCCAGTGATAGGACGAGGACCAACAGGTACAAGCTGGAACACAGGAGTCTCCACCTCAACATGAGGAGACACTTCTGTATGATGAGGGTGGCAGAGCCCTGAAGCAGGCTACCCAGAGAGGCTGTGAAGTCTCTTTCTCTGGAGACTTTGAAAACCCACCTGGATGTGTTCCTGTGTGACCAAGCCTAGGCGAGCTCACAAGGGCATTGGACTGGGTGATCTCAGGAGGTCCCTTCCAACCCCTCATGTTCTGTGAAAGGAAAGAAGCAGCTCTCTGAAAACGTGATGGAGTGCATGGGAACATACGAGGAGGCTGGAGTTAAAATATAAGCCTTCAGTGAATCTGTCCTAATTTCATCTGCCTCATTAGTGGGTGGAAGAGGGAAGCAAGAACACCATTAAAACCAAATCCTCTCCTGTTATCAATAGCAAGCTTGCTGCATTCCCAAGCGTGTTAGTTGCGGTTAATGTGTAGTGTGTGCTGAAGAAATATTTAAACTATCTTTCAAGGATTTAAATGAAAATGGCTTCTATAAATAACAATTGGTTTACTTAAAAGCAGTCAACTGTGACGAAGAAGCGGTTGGAGAAGAAATAAATCAGGAGGAATTAAAATGTGTTTGTAGTGAGAAGCAACTACTGATCTCAGTGGAAAGCTGTATTGGGTCGAATCAGACTGGTGTATATTTGCTCAGTTAGTTAAACCATATTCTTCCCGTATAGCACTATCAGTTCCACTGTTAATGACATGAGTTCAATTAAATGAGTTCAGCAAAACCATTGCAATTACAAAAAAATAAACTGGCAACAGTGTTGGTAACACCTAAGTCTTTGACCACAAATAATCCCATTGAAACTGACAGAATAAGCACAACCTTAATCTCAGGTACAGAACTGAATGTAGCTGGCTGGAGGAGACAGCCTGGGTGTGCAGTTTGTGCATGTTTATACTGTACAGCAGAAAAAAATTTCATGATGCTTGGAGCTGTTAATAGATCTGGGGCTGTCCTTTTGACAAATCCATCTGGGAGATGCAGTAGTTTGGAAATCTGGGATCACATGCATTGGGGAAAGGAAAGTGGAAGATAAGGGCATATACAGCAAGGCCTGCTCACGTAGTGATTTCTCATGTTTTTATCTTGTTTCTTTTATGTAGTTTTAAACCTAGTGCTTTAGACAGTGGGGTTTTGTGTGACTTAATAGAGACATAACCAAAGCATATTACAGAGCCAAAGATTTAGTAGTGAGGGGATCAGGTCTCCAGTGTGACCTCCCTGGTCTTTGTCCTCTTCTAGGCTTGAAAAGCTCTAGCTTTGAGGCAAGACTATGCTGAGGAGTGCTCTGTGAGACAGGTATCATCCCACCACTGCCTGAGCAGGTCTTGTTCTGGCTGTGTTTCCTTGGAACACAGAAAGGAGCTCACAGCAAAGTTCTGGCACTGCAGAAGCCTGTCAGAGTAGTGCTCTTGAATTCAGGGAACCCCATATTGATCCAGACAGTGTAGGCAGCTTGGGAGCTGATGATGACTGTTCTCATTCTCCAAGCTCAGCTCCGGAGCTCCAGAGCAGTATCTGCCACCATCAGAAGGCTCAGGAGAGACCTTATTGCTGTCTACAATTATCTGAGGGGTGGTTGTAGCCAGGAGGAGGTTGCTTTCTTCTCTCAGGCAACCAGCACCAGAACAAGAGGACACGGTCTCAAGCTGTGCCAGGGGAAGTTTAGGCTGGAGATGAGGAGAAAGTTCTTCACTGAGAGAGTCATTGACTGCTGGAATGGGCTGCCCAGGGAGGTGGTGGAGTCACCGTCCCTGGAGGTGTTCAAGGCAGGTTTGGATGTGGCACTTGGTGCCATGGTCTAGTCTTGAGGTCTGTGGTAACAGGTTGGACTTGATGATCTTGAGGTCTCTTCCAACCTTGGTGATACTGTGATCCTGTGATACTGTGAAGCTTCCAATCCCAGTTCTCATTTGGGTGGACTTTTTGCAATGAAACTTGTAGGTAGCAAAGGAGACTGTTAAAAGGGAGTGCCTTTCTCTGAACCTGGGAAAATTTCCCCTTTCATTTTGATTTCCACACGTGCTGCATCAGGAAAGAGACATGGTAACATTATTCTAGGATCAACACATTCTGATTTTGAGAGGTCTCAGTGGGGTTCTAAGGTGTACTTTATATGTTGGAGGTGATTTCCATGCGCACCCTCAGGGCAAAAAAAAAAAAACCAATCTGATTTGTCTACCCTTAGTTTTAACAATTGACTTCCAGCATACAAAACTGTGTTGGGATTTCATCCAGTGAAACAAACATCCATTTTTCAGCAGGTGAAATCTGCCAATTTTGAAGCCTTGAGCAACGGTGGAGAGGTGTCCCGACCTGTGATGGGGAGGTTGGAGGAGGTGATCTCTGAGGTCCTTTCCAGCTTAAGCCATTCTGTGATTCCAGGAGATGCAGATAGGGGCACTAATTTAATCCAGTGTACAGGTATTGCAGCAATAAATTTACAGGTTTTCCCCTAAATGAGGATTGGGTTATAGAGTTTGCTTTGTAATGAACTTTTACCACTCCTGCATCCTGCATGAGACACTGGCAGAGGTTGCCCAGGGAGATTGTGGCTGCTCCCTCCCTGGAGGTGTTCAAGGCCAGGTTGGAGGAGGCCTTGAGTGACCTGTACTAGTGGGGGGTATCCCTGCCTATGGCAGGGGGTTGGAGCTAGATGATCTTTGAGGTCCCGTCCAACCTTCCCATTCTATGATTCTATGATCCCTTACCCGTAGTTTAGCATTGCATTGCTTCTGCGGTGAGGAAACAACCAAGCAGTGAATAGTGAAGTTCAGGTACTTTGATATGAACCTGGATCCTTTCTCAGATGGCCTGTAACATCTTTTCCAGATGGCTACTCAGAACGTGCTGCTAGTTTGGTTCACTAATGATTGTACAATATATTTTAATCCGACACCACAATTGCCTAGATCATTTTTCTAGATGTATTTCCTAAAAGCCAAATAAATACATCTAGTACCATGTCATCTAAAAGTAACTGGAGGAAGCCACAGGCTTCCTACCTGCGTTAATCAACTGTAGGTGAGCTTAATTAATCTCTCATATCTAAATGGAGAAAGAGAAATGAGAGAGCTATTTTCTTGAAAGCGAGTGTAGCAGGCTTTCAAAACATGAAAGCTGTCCTGTTTACAGGTAGGGATGTGTGATGATTGGTACCTTGCTTCAGAATTGTGAAGGAAACACAGTCGAACACTCAGAGCTTGGTTTCTTTCCTAAACATAATTTCTCTCCCAAGACAGAGCTTGCCTAGAGCACAGCTGTGTGTATGAGGCTCCATCACAGTACTCACCTTCTTCAATAACTCCCCATCAATTATTTCCTAAGAGTGGAAAAGCGACTATGTCATTTTTATGAGTATTTTAACTAATGTGGAGGGGCTAAAAAAAGGTAGAATAATAACAGAATATCCAGGTACAATTTCCTTTTAGGCTGCCCCATTTCACAACACCTTGATTACAATTTGGGTGACTGAGATAGTGCTTAAGTAGAAATATATCCACCATAGCTGAAAATCTGGTGAAAAGAACAAAACATTAACAAGGTTTTACACTGAAAACATAAGACAAGCAAGAGCCTCTTTTTGCAACCTTTTCCATTTCTTTCACATTTTGTTTAGGTGTAGATCTGTCAAACAGTGTTGTGCAGCTGGAAATCTCAAATTCATGGAAGGAGGTTTTTGTCTTCTTCCTCTTCCTCCCCCTAGACTTGGTAGCTTCCACTTGCTAGTAGAGTCATGAAAATTAAAGCAAGGAGGATAATTGTTGTGTGCAGTCCAAGCAGCCTGTTGTAAACTATTGGATCTCATTGACTCTGCTCAGCTCTGTGATTTGTGCTTAGCCAAAGCCTGCCTTCCAACAATGGTCATTTCAAAGACCCACAGTGACAGAAGCCCCACCACTTTCTTTAATAATTTTTTTCCAGTGCTTAGTCACCCTCACTGTTGCAAATTTCAGCTTTATTCGTGATTAGAACTTGTCTGGCATCAACCTCCAGCAGCAGTGTTGCTGGGTGCAGAGGTGGATGCCTGCTAGGTCTCTCTCTTTCTGTCACGTAATTGATTTTCCATGAGCAGCTCACAGTAAGGCTGAAATTAGCCCGGCAAAGTGATAGGAGACATGTTGGATCAGGAAACCTTCCTGTAAGAGACGGAGGTAATTTTTCACCCTATTTATTCTAATACTTCATTGAGCTTTGCAGCAGGGTGGTGGATACTCTTTAACCGTGACTTCCTCCAGGGCAGCACATTGTTGGTGCTAATACTGAGGAAATACATTAATCATTTGGCCTGTGGCACACTCTACTCTTGTGCTCTCTGCAGCACCTCGTCCTACGGTGTAACGACACCGCGTCACTGCCCCACCGATGGCTCAGACATGTCACACAGGTCTGTGTTCCACATTCAGGGGCAGTGCCTCTGGATGGCTTTAGGCTCCTCTGCATGCAGGTACAGCCCCTGCGCTGTGTGATCTCTTGTACAGGCACAAGGATGCGTGTGCGGATGCTCTCGGGAACTACAGCTCGACTAGGCAATAGCATTAGTTTCTAGCAGGAATTGATTACAAGGTCTCCTGCTGTTTTCATTAAATGGATTGCTTGTGCACTTTATTTCTTTTAAAATATTTGCTCTTCAGGTCTAGTTGCAGATTTTCCCATGTGGAACTGACTGGAGTTTTACAGACCAATACTCAAGGAATAAAAATGAAACAAAGTTCCACATGGCAACTGTGTAGCTAATGGTACCCAGTGCATTCCCATGCACCTGAAAACACCCCGACTGAAAGTCTCTAAATCCCTTTTCTGGAAACAGGCCAGTGGGTTTGTAAACTTGATCACAACAGATTCCCTGGTCCTGAATAGCATTTTGTGGTCAGAAGGATCTAGGGATGGCTTCCTAGAATGTTCAAGTGCCAGGAACTCAGACTTTGTGCATCCCATATATTCCAGCCTCAGTTCTTCCTGCTCTGCTGCACCAAGAGAATCTATTCCAGCAATCTCAATATCGAGTCTGTTTCCTTGAGCTGCTGGATCTGTTCCACCTAGTTTAAATAAAGGTCCTAGCTCTAGACATTTTGGTATGTCAGAAACTTATTTAATTCTGAATCAGAAGGGAGTATATCTTACCATTTCTTGCAGATCAGAAAGAAAGGAAAATCTTCTTTTGGAAAATTTCAGGAGAAGTAGATTTTAAAGGCTTTGCAAATGTATTTTCCTCATGTATAGATTATTAAGATGGTTGCCTCAATTTAATCTTGCTTCTAATTATCAGAAATAATTTCTGATACAAATTGCTATAGGGCACAGGAGCCTGTTACTGCTGCTGCACATTGCAGAGCTGTCTTGCATGTCTTCCCCAGGACAGCACAGTGGATAGAACTTCTAAAGCTCACCATTATAAACAGGAGAACATCGGCAGAAAAGAATCCACTGCATGTGTTTTGTCTAAGTTAAGTTTCCTTTGAAGTTCTAGCATAATACAGAGCAATCAGCAGGCAGCCCCTTGTTTTCTAGTCTGAGAGCACAGCATTTTCTCTCTGGAAAGATCATTGGTTTCATGCCCATCACCTTACTAATAATTTAAAAGAAACGATGTGGAGTGTGTGGGTTTTTTTCTCACCGAGTCATGGGGGATAGAATAATGAAAAAAAATAGTATTAAAATATCCATTCCAAAAACCCTTGGAATCTGAACACAACCCTTTTAATCTTCACTCTTGCCTTATGTGGCAGAGGATATTGCTTTGTGTGGGGATGGATGGAAAACCCCAGAATTTCTGTGGAGTCAAATGTCAGAGCTGTCTTGGATGCACCTTTGGTATCAGCCATAGTTTATCTGTCCCAGTTAAAGCAGAATTATTTAAAACATCTCAATAAAACCATCTGTTGGTCTTTCCTTTGCTAAATGGCAGCTTATCGATTTCTTCACTGTGCCGTTACAGTAGCAGAGTTTGAAATGTTTTGGAAACATCCCTTAGAGCCACGCAGCAATAATTAACAGCATACCAAGTGCTGAGCAGCAAGGAGCTGATAATGACAAGTCTAATGTCGGCTGAACACAATTAATCATGGATACTACCCATAGAGCTTTGGATTTCCACTCGGTTATTACAAAGCACTGATGAGGTCCCCTCTCGATCTTTCACAATGTCTGCACTAAGAGTATCTCTTCACCATGTGCAGAAGAAAGCAGAAGGAATGCTTGGAGACTTGTCCTTCTTAATGTGTTTACTGTCGCTCCATTATGCAGTTAGTGGCTGGTATTCTCCAAGGAAGGCAGTATCAGAGGGAAGCAGGAGCAGTTCATGCCTCTAATCTTCCCAGCAGGCAAGGCAGCAGACAATATATACGCACAGTCCCAGAGTGGCAAATGAGTGTTTTGATCCAGGATACCTTTGTGCAACCTAAAACCAATCTTCCATTGCCCAATTTTGCTTAGGGTAAGCAGTAATGGTCTCCTCTGTGTACAAAAGAAGTTTGCTCTAGCTTCAGAGTTGAATGTGAAGGAACAACTCCTGTCAAAGCATCTGCCTGATGAATGGTGTCATCATTGTCAGGGTGGCGACCACAAGTCTGAAGTACACCTTTAAATGTTTCAATGAATATGGGAAGTAAAACATACTGCTTGAACCTCACTGCTCTTGTTGGTCACCAACCAGAGCAAATCATCCTCAAAGACTTAGAAGAAAAAAAAATAGCAAGAAACACATCAAAACACTCATGAGAGTGAATAACGACGGTAGGGTTCTGGACCGGCTGGAATCTGGGCTCACGTACATAATAAGCAAACCCAACAGAAGTCACCAGAAGAATTAATGGTTGTGCTTTCAGCAAGGCAAAGATTTTGCTTATGGAGGCAATGTCTGGGGATTCCTTCCCAAGGGTGGTGTCTATTGTGTGTCACTGTAGTGCCGTTAATGCAGAGGACATTTTTAAAGCCAAAGATATGTGGAAGCCCAATGGTCATTTTCTGTCCTATCACCTACTCTCTTCTGACCCCTGGGCTTTGTTCTAAAGTTGGATTTCAGTACAACATCCCTGAAGACAAGACTATCCACCTCTTTTGCCTTTTGTTGGATCTCTTTGGTTTTATTCCTAGCTTAACTGAGCTTCAGTTGCTGTTGTTGGAAGCAGTAAGGAGAGGCTTTATGAGCTCAGTTGGTTACCTACTGAACATCCACATAGGGTTCCTTTTTGTCCCTTATTTGCCTTTCAATAACTATCAAAAGAGACCTGCTTGTTCAAACAAGGTGTTAGGAAGTATTGGTAACAAACTAGTTATCCAATCTGTTGGGTTTTTTGCCTCATCATCTATTATTTATGAAACTAGTTATCCAATCTGTTGATTTTTTGCCTCCGCATTTATTATCAGTATTTATATCGCAGAGTAAACGGCAGGCAAGCAGCAGAATTTTCCATCATTTTCTGCTATCCCTTTACTTCTCTGAGAGTAGCTGCTGTGAGTCTGAATTAATAACTCTGGATGTGTGTTATGTTCATGGGGGACATTAAGTCTTCCAGGTATAATTTTCTGTAAAGAAAAGTCATTTTATTTCCAGCTGAATAGGCACTCTATCACACCACCCAAGTCAAACAAAGTTATTGTTTGGCTTCTTGCCAACATGTACAGTATAGAAAGGTCATATTTTTAATAGCTTTGTACTCCATGGTAATCAAATTTGTAAGCCTGGAGAAATAAACTCCTTGAATAAATCAGCGTTCTGCGTGCGTGTGTAACCTCTGCTGTTCTCTTCATGGAGCCTTTTCCTCTGTGCTGCAACAGCAGGGCAGGTGGCTTAGGCTCCTGCCTTGGCTCTTAGCTTTGTGCATGGGGTGTAGGGCTCCTCATAGAGGAGCAGGCCTGACTCATTTCAACTGCTTCTTGCTGAGCTCCAGATTCCAGGACTAAACCAAAGGATATTCTTCTCCATCAGATGTCTTCTGATCGGCAAACAAGGCTGTGTTCCTGTAAACCTGGGTGCACTGAGTGTGAATAACTTGCTCAAATCAACAGTAATTAGAAAGAACACCTGCTTTCAAAAGTCATTTTTCTTCTGCTTGACTGGGTGCTGCATTTGCAGGAAGTGGGTGCTGATTATGTGCAAATGTAGTTTCTAAGGTTTTCTTGCCTTTCATTTTAGATGTAATCATGCCCTGCACTGCAGCACCTGTATGTCAGAAGAGAGATATGGAACCTTGAGAAGTCCAGAGAAAAAGAGGAATTTTTGCATCAGCTCTCAGGCTATCTATCTTCTTCAGCCTTAGATTAACCTGAGCTTTTTGTGATTTTATAATAGCACTTGTTATGAATTGGCTTAGAGTCAAGGTAGTGTGACTGGGGAGAGCAGATGAATTATTAACCTCTAACACAAGGGCTGGGAATTGGAGCTGCCAGACAGGACAGTTAGTAGGATGTGTATTGATGGCTTCTTGATGAGGAGTTTTTTGTCTGTCTCAGAGCAGCTAAGGCTAGTTGCAACAGCCGTGCTGCTTAGGCAGTGATACCTTTCTTGGTCATTCCTTTCCTTGACTTTCCCTATTTTCTTTCTTGAATTTTACCTTTGCCTGCAATTTCACGGTCAAAGTTTGAAGTCTACAACTTGCTGCTGTAGTTCTTGACCTCTGCAATAAGGCAAGAGCCAGATCCTAACCCTTATTTTACATTTTTCTTTTTAAATTCCTTATTTTTAAATGCCTCTTACATTCCCTTGCTAAAAGTGGTACTAAAACCCACTTAGTATTTAGCCAGAAAACGTATGGAATATTGTCATGGAGACAGAAATCTTCCTCACCTATTACAGATTTCTTTGCTGTGCACTGCTAGAGCTGGGCTTTGTGTTTTGTCTATACAACATATGCCACAAAATTTGAACTCAAATACCTAAAAATGTTAATTTCAGCTGCAGTGTTCAATCACAGCCTTACTCAGAATTAAACAGATATTCTGGAGCCAGTCAGAGGAGGCCACACTCTGGAACAGGCTGTCCAGGGAGGCTGTGGCTGCCTCCTTGCTGGGGGTGTTGCAGACCAGGCTGGATGAGGCCTTGAGCAGATGAATCTAGCTGAGAGGTGTCCCTGCCTATAGTGGGGAGGTTGGAGGAGATGAGCTCTGAGGTCTCTTCCAACCTGAGCCATTCTTAGATTCTGTGGTTCATTGGCCCTGGCTTAGTTTACTTTGGAAATTCCCACCTAGAATTGCAGTGCATTTTCAGCAACCAGGTGAGAAACTTCCTTCAGTGTAATCTCCTGGAACCCCTTGTGTGCTCTGCTCTGAAAGAATCCCTGACTTGTCAAACCTGTGCTTTCCACAAGCACTGGAGAAGCACCAACTTGTGTTACCTCTGTTGAACAGTGCGTGGGTCATGACTGGGTTTTGTCATAGAACTTGCTAGGACTCAGGACTCCCCTCTAGAGATACACATTGTTGTCTTCTCTGGCCTGATCTGGGCCCTCTCCTGCAACCAGTTTCACACAGCAGGAAGCTCCAATCCAGCAGAGCATCTTGCTCTGTCAAAGCTCAAAGCCGTCGGCTGGCAAGTGCGATGGACTGGGGACCTGCCTGTGCATTTTGAGTAAGTAGGTCACAGGAGCAGTGGCTTTTGTGAAGCGAGCCTGTGTAACTTAGGAAATTATCATTTGTGGAGAATTAAATGAGTCCTTCAAATGTTTGACAAAGGTTCTCCAGAAGTTGAATCTTTGGGCATGCAACGAAAGATGAGGAAAATGTAGTGCATTTTGATTTTTACTGTTTTTCTTCTTAACTCTCCACTTTATAGCCATCTCTTCACCCAATCCTCATTTTTTTCTTCCTACTAAAACTTCTTAAACACATCCTCAAAAGCAATGCATTTGGTTCAGTGTCATTTCCCCCTCTTTCTTCAAAAAGAAACACATTCCTGTACCAACATTCTGTGGTAGATTTTAGAAACTGTCAACAAGAAATTTGTGTCATCACACAGAAAATAGGATTTGCCTAAACAGAAATACCAGCAGGATCATTACATTTGAAAGCAGACATCACAGAATCTTAGCACATCTGCAGTGGTGTCATGAGCACAATCACATGTGAAGTTCCGCGGGTTGGTGCCATGTTCATGATAATGTCCCCCTTGTCTTGGTGGTGGTTGCTAATCATTCACCTCAGCTGCAGTTACAAACACTACACTACTAAATCTTGTCTGAAGACAAATTGAAACCTGCACAATTTTGTTCCAAGAATCATAGAATCATAGAATCATAGAATGGT
>VWZE01016729.1:24746-44077 GCA_013396675.1 Eubucco bourcierii | reverse complement strand
CAGGGCTGCAGGGCTGCAGGGCTCAGGGCTGCAGGGCTCAGGGCTGCAGGGTTGCAGGGCTCAGGGCTGCGGGGATGAAGCTGCCTCCAGCCTCCAGCTTTGGCTCCAGGAGCTCTGCCAGGCACTGGGGCTCCAGGGGCAGCTCTGAGCACAGGTTCAGCTGCCTGGGCAGGGGCAGGAGAGGACATCCCAGGCTGAGCTGTGTTGCTGGGGAGTCTCTACCAGAGATATGTAACAGGAGCTACATTTTGCCAGGAAGCAAACTTCCTTTTGCTGGGGAATTCTCTGCTTTGCAGGGAGAGTCTTTCTTTTGCCAGGAAATCCTTCATTTGCCAAGGGAATTAGCTGTTCTCCTGGGAAACTCTCCATTTCCCTGGGAAACTCTCTCTTTATTTTCTAAGGAAAGTCTTTTATTTCCCTGAGAAATTCTCTCTTTATTTTCCTGGGAAATTCTTTCTTTACTTCCCTGAGAAATTCTCCCTCTATTTCCTGAGAAATTATTTCCCTGGAAAATTCTCTCTTTATTTCCCTGAGAAATTCTCTCTTTATTTTCCTGGGACAGTTTTTCTTTTGCAAGAAATTCCTTTATTTTGCAGGGAAATATTTTCTTTTACAAGGAATTCCTCCCCCAGGGAAATTCTCTATTTTGCAGGTCAATTCTTTGTTTTGCCAGAAAAATCTTTCCTTTTGCAAGGGAAGACACAAAACCTGCATCTCTCTGCTCAAAGGATGCACCCAAGCCTTGATCTGCTTGTCTGTCTTTATTTCTCATTATTCTGCCCCAAATCACTCCTTTGGTTTGTGGTTGGTTTTTTTCCCCCTTCATTATTCTGTTGTGGTTGTTGCTTTTTTCCCCCCTTCAGACCCAGTTTCTCAGTTAGCTTCAAACCACCTGAAGCAGCATTTTCAGATGGTGAACCAATTGTGGATTATTTTGACCTACTTCTGTAAATCAAGCCCCAGAATTTGAAAGGGAAATAAATGTTGCCTTGAATGAATCTTACTGGAAGCCTTCACTCCTGTTTACAACCTCTCTGTGAGCTTTGGCAGGTCTCTGCTGAATATTCATGAGGCAGAAAAGCACAGAGAGAAGCTTCCTGCTCCTCCTGACTTCTCAGAAGGAGCTTTGAGTCATTGAATCCCAGAAGGGCTCAGGCTGGGAGGGACCTCAGAGCTCCTCCGCTCCAGCCTCCTGCCATGCCCAGGGACACCTCTCAGCCACACTCAGATTCTTAGGGCCTCATCCAGCCTGGCCTTGAGCACCCCCAGGCAGGAGGCAGCCACAGCCTCCCTGGGCAGCCTGTGCCAGGCTCTCACCACCCTCACACTCACCAACTTCTTCCTCAGCTCCACTCTCAGCCTGCTCTGCCTCAGCTCCAAACCATTGCCCCTTGGCCTGGCTCAGACCCCCTCAGCACAAGTCCCTCTGCAGCCTTCCTGCAGGCTCCCTTCAGGCCCTGGCAGCAGCTCTGAGGTCCCCCTGGAGCCTTCTCCTCTGCAGGCTGCACCCCCCCAGCTCCCTCAGCCTGCCACAGAATCATAGAATCAGGCAGGTAGGAAGAGAGCTCCAAGCTCCTCCAGCCCAACCTCTCACCCAGCCCTACCCAATCCTCTCAACCATGGCACTCAGTGCCCCATCCAGTCTTGAACACCTCCAGGGACAGAGCTGCTCCAGCCCTCATTTCCAAGATGATTCATGTCTGTAAAGCAGGAAAAAGAGGAGCAGAAAAGCTAAATCCCTTTTCTTTTTGCAAACCCAACCTTCTTCTGTCTCTTCTTCAGAAATGAGGTCACTGTCTGAATGCTCTCCCCCAGCTCCTCTCTTTAGCCTCTGAGTCATCTGGAGGAGAGGAAAAAACAAAGAGCTGCTCTGAAGCAGTTAGCCTGGAACCCAGAGCCACGGCAGCAGTGCCCAGCCCATGGGGTGTCCTGCTCCTCTCCCACTGCTTGGATGAGTTAATAAAGCAAATCAATTAAAACCAAGGCAGTGAGGGGAGCACAGGATGGGGAATTGTGGTGATAGCAAGGGAGAGGTGAGCTCAGGAGAGCCACAGCAGCTGGGATGGAGGTGGTTGGGCTCAGTGGTTGGATGGTTGGACTCGGTGATCAGGAGGGGCTCTGGAAAGTCTTCTTCAGCCTCACTGATGCCGTGGCTGGATGGTAGCAAATGTTTGCAATGACCTCCTCCGTTTCTTGACTGTAAAGAAATGACCTCAGGTTGCACCAGGGGAGGGTTAGGTTGAGGATGAGGAAAACTTTCTTCATGAATCACAGCATGTCAGGGGCTGGAAGGGACCTCCAAAGCTCATCCAGCCCAGCCCTCCTGCCACAGCAGCATCTCCTGGAGCAGATCACACAGGAACACATCCAGGCAGGGTTTGGATATCTGCAGAGAGGGAGACTCCAGAACCCCCCCGGGCAGCCTGTGCCAGGGCTCTGTCACCCCAACAGGATAAAAATTCCTCCTCATGTTTCCATGGAACTTCCTATGGCTCAGCTTCCACCCAGTGCCCCTGGTGCTGGCATTGGGCATCACCCAGCAGAGCCTGGCTCCAGCCTCCTGGCACTCACCCTGCACATATTGATAACCATTACTGAGGGCACCTCTCAGGCTCAGGGGCACCCAGGGCAGGGCACACAGGAACACATCCAGCTGGGGCTGGAAGCTCTCCACACAAGGAGACTGCACAACCTCTCTGGGCAGCCTGCTCCAGGCCTCCAGCACCCTCACAGCAAACAACTTTCTCCTCCTATGCAGGTGGCACCTCCTGGCTTCCACTTTGTGCCCACTGTTGCTTGTGCTATGACTGTGGACCACCACCCAGAGCCTGGCACCTGCTCTGGAGCAGGAACTCGGTGGCTGATTCATTCTCTTCCCTGTTCAGCAGGATGCTTTGGGTCTCAGTGGTGCTCTGGTGCCCAGGACCCAGGCTGCTTCCTAAACTCTTGTGCTGAGCTTTGATTTCTGGTGGTTGCTTTCTCTCCCCTTGATGTCTGTGACAGATGGTTGAAGGTTGAGAGTAGGAGCACAACTGTGTGAGGCAGGAGTTAAGGTGGCTGTGGCAGGAGCCTGGGGGAGCTCGCAGGGGGAGCTGCAGCAGAGGGCTGTGCCGGGCCGGAGCTGGCAGGGGCTCTCCATAGCCTGCGTGAGGGGGGTTGGTTATGTAAGCTCCCAGAGAGCTTTTGTGGAGTGACTCAGAAGCCTTTGGAGTTCTGAGCTGCCTCAGCCTTCCTCAGCTCCTTTGATGTAAACCAAACTCTGCCTTCTCCTCACCGCTGCCTCCTCCCATCAGATATTTGCTTGTGAAGCGTCAGGAGGGGAACTTGCAGCCCCAGCTGCCCCTGGTCCCTCCTTAACTGCTTCCTCATCACAGGATGGAGCTGGCTGGAAGAGACCTCCAAGCTGCTCCAGCCCAGCCCTCGAGCCAGCACTGCAGGCTCACCACTGAGCCATGGCCCTAAGCATAGGGCTACAGCTGCTGGAACAGCCCCAGGCATGGGGACTCCAGCACTGCCCTGGGCAGACCATTCCCGTGTCTGAGAGCTCTTCAGAGCAGAAATATTTCCTAACATCCAGCCTGTACCTGCCCTGCTGCAGCTTGGAGCCATTGCCTCTGGTCCTGTGCCTTGCCAACAAGCAGCAGAGGATGCTCCCTCCTCGCTCAGCCTCCCCTCAAGGAGCTGCAGAGGGCAATGAGGTCTCCCTCAGGCTGCTCTGCTCCACCCTGCACACCCCCAGCTCCCTCAGCTGCTCCTCCCCAGCCCTGCTCTCCAGACCCTGCCCCAGATCTGCTGCCCTTCCCTGGCCCTGCCCCAGCCCCTTCTCCACCTGCCAGCTGAATGCTTTGCACCCAATTTCCTGCACTCCTCCTTTCCCTTCATCTTTCCTTTGCCTGTGGAGTGCAGAAAGGACTCCAAGGTAACCTCCTTTCACAGCCTGCTGCTCAGAACCCCTTCCCAAGCACAGCTCTTCAGGCATGCAGCTGCTTTGGGGTAAGCAGGGCTGGAAAGGAGGCTGCATGAATGGAAAACAGATTTTTGTCATGAAAACAAGAGATTTGTTGACTCAGGGAACAGAGATCCACTTAGCATTCCTCTGATGTGCTCCACAGCACACGTCCTAAGGATGCTTTGCTACCAGGTGCAAGTTAACTCCTGCCAGAATCACAGGGAAGTGGAGTGGGGAAAGCAGCTCCAAACCCACCCAGCCCAACCCCAAGCTCAGAACTAGGGCATCCATCTGCTGGGCACCTACCTAGGGGGCATGGAGGGAGTGTGGTCAGCAGGGCAAGGCAGGCTCACCTGCCCCTCTACTGAGGCCACAGCTGCAGTGTGGGGCCAGTGCTGGTTCCTCAGTGCCAGAGCCAGGGAACTGCTGAGGAGAGTCCAGGGCAGGCTGCAGAGCTGCTGAGGGGCCTGGAGCAGCTCTGGGAGCAGCAAAGGCTGAGAGCCCTGGGGCTGAGAGCCTGCAGGAGAGCAGCCCCAGAGGGCAGCTGAGCAATGCTCAGCAAGAGCTGAAGCACCTGTGGGGGGCAAGAGGCTGGGGCCAGGCTCTGCTCACTGGTGCCCAGGGACAGGATGAGGGGCAAGGGACAGAAAGTGGAGGCCAGGATGGAGAAAGAGTGGGCAGGCTGCCCAGAGAGGTTGTGCAGTCTCCTTGTGTGGAGAGCTTCCAGCCCCAGCTGGGCACTGTGCTGCTGGGCAGGCTGCTGTGGGTGCCCTGCTGGAGCAGGGCTTGGGCTGGGTGAGCTCCAGAGGTCCCTTCCCACCACACTGTGCTGTGCCTTCTACCTTCTTCAGCCTGAAAGGCCTCTGGGTCAGGTGAGCCTGTGGTGTGGCTGTGGACACATGGAGCTCCATCAGTTTGCTGTGATTTTGTCTGTAGTCTACACACAGATTAATTTTTAATTAAGGCTTAAATTAATGAGGTCTCTTACAATTAATTAGCTCCTGCTCCATGCCTTTTTGGTTCTTCTGTTTGATTGGGTGTTTTTCCTAAGAAGAGTCTGTGTCTGTCTCAGGCTCTTTGTGACTTTTGCAAACATAAAGATCAGCCTGGAGAAAAGGAGGCTCCAGGGGAACCTCAGAGCTGCTACCAGTGCCTGAAGGGATCCTGCAGGAAGGCTGCAGAGGGACTGTGCCCCTGCAGGGACAGGCCCAGGGCAGTGGTTTGAAATGAGAGCAGAGCAGACTGAGATTGGCTGTGAGGAACAAGTTCTGCAGCAGGAGGCTGCTGGAACACTGCCACAGGTTGCCCAGGGAGGTGGTTGAGGCTCCATGCCTGGAGATGTTGAAGGTGAGGCTGGAGCAGGCTGTGAGCAACCTGCTGTAGTGAGGATGTCCCTGCTGAGTGCAGGGGTGGCACTGCATGCCCTGTGCAGCTCCCTCCCTGCCCATCCAGTTCTCTGATTCTATGATCAGGTCACAGTATGATGCTGGGCACAGCAGAACTGGGTGCAGTATTTCATGTGGGGTCTCTCCAGAGCATGAAATAAGATTTTTTAAAAAGGTTTTTAAAAAACCAATAGAAAGAGATGTCAAAAGAGTTTGGGAAGGGAAGTTCCCTCTGGGGATCTCTGAAAAGCCTGGATCCATCCCACTGCAGCCTCGAGCTCTGCAGTTGTGCCTGTCTTTGGGTCGTTGCTTTGCCTCTTTCTCCCTCAGAAAGCAGTTCCCTGTGCTGCAAGGTTCTACGGAGCTGCTGTGGCCTTCAGCCAGGAAAGAAGCGGGAGAGGAAATACTGCAACGGTTTTTGTCAGAGGGCTGGAGGTGTCCTGCCAGGTTCCAGCAGCAGTCCTGCTGGTGGAGCAGCTTTGTCCTTGTGGAGTGAGGGATTGCAGAGGAGGGGGAGCTAAAGGTGGAGGCTGCTGTAGCCTCCAGACAACATCAGACCCCCTCTCCTCTAGCCAGCCCCTCCAGCTCCTCCTTGCCCTGAGTGCTGCTCTCTGCCTCGCACGGCTTTCGCTCTCCATCAAGCTGCTTTTCCTTCTCCTCCTCTGTGACCCTCTCATAATTCAACCAACCCAGAAAGATCTCCTGGCAGTCAGGCAAGAGACCCAAGTCAAGGTCTTGACTGATATAAATGAAATCAGGTGAGAAGCTCCAGAGATGTTTGGCAGGTTCAGTCAATCCTGCTCGCGGGGGACGTGGCTCTGGGTGACCTTGGCAGTCCCTCCCCGGCCGATCGACTCTCAGGGATTTGCAGGCTGCAGGACAGGAGCAGGGGAAATACTTCTTTTGTCTTTTCCAGCTTTAAACTCCCTTCACACAAACTTTGTCCTAACAATGCTTAAAAAACTCTTTCCCTGACCTCACTGTGAAGGTCTGGACCACACCAAGCCCTGGGGGAAAGATGAGAAGAAAGTTTTGTGGTGAGGGTGCTGGAGGCCTGGAGCAGGCTGCCCAGAGAGGTTGTGCAGTCTCCTTGTGTGGAGAGCTTCCAGCCCCAGCTGGGCACTGTGCTGCTGGGCAGGCTGCTGTGGGTGCCCTGCTGCAGCCTGCAGCCTCCACGCTTTGTCTCCAGCTGCTTACTTTTGCCTGGGTTCAACCTCACTCTTCCCTTCCCCTCCTACTTCTGCACATCTGTCTCCAGGCTTCTTCACACAGAACCCCACTGTGGTCATGGAGGGGTTGGACATGATGACCTTAGAGGTCTTTTCCAGCCTTAATGATTCTGTGGTGGGGGTTGGAAGGGACTTCTGGAGACCATCCAGTCTAACCCTTGCTACAGCAGGGGCACCCTCTGCCCAGGGTGGCAGCATTCAGGTGGCTTTGGCATCTCTTTAATCTTTAAGGTTGGACTTGATGACCTGAAAGATCTTTTCCAACCTCAATGATTCTGTGACCCTCCAGAGAAGGAGGCTGCCCAGGGAGGCTGTGGAGTCTCCTTCTCTGGAGACTTTCCAGCCCCCCATGGGTGTGTTCCTGTGTGCCCTGCCCTGGCAGGGGCTTGGGCTGGATGCTCTCCAGAGGTCCCTTCCAACCACTGCCAAGCTGTGATCAGGTTTAAGGCCAAGGCTTTGCTGCTCACATCCTGTTGTCCTCATGAGTTTTCTCTCTCCTTTACAAGCCTTCTTCTCTCCTTTATTGATTGCTTGTGGTGAGTCCTTTGTGCCTTCAGCAAACACCTGGAGAACATTTTGAGCTTGTTAAAAAACCCAAACCCTAAGTGAGAATTGTGCTGTGCTGCACCTTCAGTGCACTTTCTCCTGTAATTAAATAGAAGCCAAAGGGTAATTGCTTGACTTCATCTCCTTTAAGCTCTGCACAATGCTGCAGCCAGCAATAAATGTCCTCCTCCTAGTGCTCAGCCTCTGTGTGCCTCTGCAGAGCAGGTCCTGCAGCCTGCACCAAGGGGCCTGATGGGGTTGGGGTCTCTCTGCCAGAGAGGGAAAGGGGAACGGGGGAGAGGGGAGAGGAACAGTTCTGCCTTAAAGCAGGCATGAAAACATCTCACTCAGCAACCTCAGGCAGCAGAGACCATTCTGGATTCTTCTCTTGCACCATGAAGTGTTCCAGCTCCACATCAGCAGCTCTCAGCTGCTCTTGGGCACTGCCTCTTGTTGGATCACAGGGGCCAGGCTCATACCCATGGATTCATTGGCATAGGTTGCCCAGGGAGATTGTGAAGTCAACACCCATGGAGGTGTCCAAGAAATGTGTGGACATGGAACCTGGGACAAGAGCAGCTCCCCAGGAGCCAGCAGTGCCCTCCTGCAGGCAGCTGTGTGCTGGCTGCAGCCAGAGCAGTGTGGGCAGCAGGGCAGGAGAGGGCATTGTGCCCCTTGGCTCTGCTCAGAACTCACCTCCAGTCCTGCCTCCAGCTCTGCTGTCCCCAGCAGCAGGAGGACACAGAGCTGCTGGAGAGAGGCCAGAGGAGGCCACAGAGGTGAGCCCAGGGCTGGAGCAGCTCTGCTGTGAGCACAGGCTGAGGGAGCTGGGGGGGTGCAGCCTGCAGAGGAGAAGGCTCCAGGGGGACCTCAGAGCTGCTGCCAGGGCCTGAAGGGAGCCTGCAGGAAGGCTGCAGAGGGACTTGTGCTGAGGGGGTCTGAGCCAGGCCAAGGGGCAATGGTTTGGAGCTGAGGCAGAGCAGGCTGAGAGTGGAGCTGAGGAAGAAGTTGCTGAGTGTGAGGGTGGTGAGAGCCTGGCACAGGCTGCCCGGGGAGGCTGTGGCTGCCTCCTGCCTGGGGGTGCTCAAGGCCAGGCTGGATGAGGCTGTGGAGTCTCCTTCTCTGAGGAGCTTCCAACCCTCCCTGGCCACTGTGATCCTGGGCAAGCTGCTGTGGTGCTTTAGCAGGGGTCTGGGCTGGTCCCTTCCAGCTCCCACCATGGCCCCTCTAAGCTTGTAGGAAGTCAGAATTCTGTGATATTTGCAAGGGAAAGCAGTGAGTAATTAGCTTTAAATACACAAATAGCTTTGATTAGCTCTTCAGCAGTGAGTAATCTCATCACATGTGTGTTTGCAGTGATAGGAGGGCTCAAAATAGCTCTAGCACAGCATCTCCTCCTGCTGAGCACTGGCATGGCATTTGGAGTTGTCTTCCTGGGTAGAAAACTCTCTGGCAAGGCACAGGTGCTGATAGTTAAATATATCCTTCAAGAGTTGGATGGGACAATGCCTTCCAGCAGGGCAAAGCCCCCTTCAGACAATGCCAGCTGGACCAGTCTGGTCTTACCAGTCCACACTCAGACTGGGCATAAAACCAGGCAGGGTGAGGGAAATTTGGAGCTGTCAAGCAGATTGATTCACACTTTGGTCTTCCCAGGCATGATGAGGGAAGGAGACTCCAAAGAGACCTTAGAGTAACCTTCCAGTACCTGGAAGCTGAAGCCACAACCCTGGAGGCTGGAGAAGGCTGTGAGCAACCTGCTCTAGCAGAGGATGTCCCTGCTGAGTGCCTCTTTAACTAGAGCAGGTTCTTCAGAGCCTCATCCAGCCTAACCCTGAGTGTCTCCAGGGATGGGACCTCCACCACCTCTCTGGGCAGCCTGTTCCAGTGTTCCACCACCCTCAGCCAAGAGCTTCTTTCTAATGACCAAATATGAAAGGAAAAAAAACTTCTCTGAGGCTGCTGGAGCAGGCTGCCCAGGGAGGTTGTGCAGTCTGCTCTGGGAAGATTCAAACCTACCTGGGCACTGTGCTCCTGGCAAGCTGCTGTGGGTGCCCCTGCTTGAGCAGGGGCTTAGGCTGGGTGAGCTCCAGAGGTCCCTTCCACCTCACCCTGCTGGGACTCAGAGGTGCTGCTGCCAACACACAATGTGGCATTTTGGGCAGGAAGCCAGAAGCAAGCCAGAGGCTTTGCACTTGACACAAGAATTTGCCCTGGTGTGCAGAAGCCTCTCTAGGTGCTCTCCAGAGGCTCCTCCCAGCCCCCTCCCCGGCCCCCAAGCCAGGGAAACACAAAAAGTTATTGGTGAAGGGGGGGGAATCTTAAGGGGAGATCACAGAGTGGTTTGGGTGGGATGGGACCTGAAGGATCCCCTGGTTCAAACCCCCTGCCCTGCTGGCAGAGAGACCTCCTACTAGAGCAGCTTGCCCAAGGCCTGACCCAGCCTGGTCTGCCCTCTGCTGCAAAGCAAACTTGAGTCACAGACCACATGCCAGAGGGGTTTGCATCTGCAGCTGGGGAGCAGAGGAGTCCTGGAGGACAGGAGAGCTCTGCCCTGGGGAGCAGTGTCCCTGAACAAGGTCCTCAGAGGCACTGTGGTGCTGGGCACAGCTCTTGCCCACCTGGGGAGTGCCCTGCAGTGAAGCTGTCCTTCAGGGTGGCACTGCCACCAAGGGCAGTGAGATGTGTTGGGTGATTTGGGCCTCCATACTGCAAGGAGGATCCTGAGAAACTAAACCAGGTCTGGAAGGCAGCCCAGGGGGCATGGAAGAGCCTGGAGGGTCTCAGACAGTTTAGGCTCTGCAGCATCGTGAGGAGCTGATGGAGACCCATGAGGGCAGTGGGGAAGCAGGACCAACTTCTTCATTTTCCTTCCCACAATGACTGGTGGCAAAACCTTGGGCATCACCTGGGGGGCACCATCTGACACCCCCTTTCTCCTGTGTCTTTTCCACTGTTCAAGTCAAAATTTGCTTTAATCCTCCATCTGAAGATCAGGGTGGAGAAACTCCACAGCAAGCCACATATAGTCCTCAGTGACATAACCAGTGTGGGGTTATCCCTAAAGCTCCTGGAGTAGCACTTAAGTGCTTAACTTGGACTTGCTCCAAGTGTTTTGAGTCCCTTAAGTCCCCTTTGAAGACCTAGAGAGCAGACAGCAGTGGATGTGCAGAGCAGAGGGCAAAGGCAATTCCTCTGCCACAGCCACCTAAGGAGTGCATGGATCCCCAGAAGGGCTCAGGCTGGAAGGGACCTCAGAGCTGCTCTGCTCCAGCCTCCTGCCATGCCCAGGGACACCTCTCAGCCACACTCAGCTGCTCAGGGCCTCATCCAGCCTGACCTGCAACACTCCCAGGCAGGAGGCAGCCACAGCCTCCCTGGGCAGCCTGTGCCAGGCTCTCACCACCCTCACACTCAGCAACTTCTTCCTCAGCTCCACTCTCAGCCTGCTCTGCCTCAGCTCCAAACCATTGCCCCTTGGCCTGGCTCAGACCCCCTCAGCAGAAGTCCCTCTGCAGCCTTCCTGCAGGCTCCCTTCAGGCCCTGGCAGCAGCTCTGAGGTCTCCTTCTCCAGAGACTTTCCAGCCCCAGCTGGATGTGTTCTGTGTGCCCTGCCCTGGGTGCTCCTGCTCGGGCAGGGGGCTTGGACTGGCTGATCTCTGGAGGTCCCTTCCAAGCCCTCCTGTTGTGTGCTGCTCTCACCCTGTTAGGAAAGAAGCAAGCCCAGCTCCAGAGGGGACTCAGGAGCTGTTTCTCAGGGCTGATGCTCCCTTCCAGTGCCACTTGCTCTCTTCTCCTCCAGCGTGGATCTCCAGGAGGACAGCCTCCTCCTTCCCACTGCCTGCTGACAGCAGGAGATAATTCAGCAGGCAGTAAAGCTCTTTGCATCCCAGCTCTTGGCCTCCATCCAGCTGGTCCTAGGTCCAGAATACACTGGCTTTAGCTAGATCAGCTTGTGACTGGCCTTTGGCTAACTCCTCACTGAGCCCAGCCTGGCACTGGGTTGGCACAGCGTGGAGCTGGTTGGTTTGAGGCTGGAGAGATGGAGTTTGCCACCCTGCTAAAGCAGTGCTCGCAGCACTGAGCAGTCCCTGCTCAGGCACTGCCACTGCCTCCCCCCAGGTCCTGAGGCTGCGAGTTCCAGTGGGGGTGGAAATCCTGGAGTGTGGAGAGTTGGAGTTTCCTACCCTGAGTGTCCTCCCCAGGGCTTTCCCCACAGCAGTACTTAAGGGTGAGGAAATAGGACAGCAGCATCCCCCAGGGCTCTGCTGCAGCACCAGGCAGCAGCAGCTCCCCCCTGGAGCCTTTCTAGGGCAGGTTGGACGAGGCCCTGAGCAACCTGCTCTAGCTGCAGAAGTGTTTGACACTGAGGGTGGGGAAGGCCTGGGCCAGGTTGCCCAGAGAGGTGGTAGGTGCCCATCCCCTGAAGCACTCTAGGTCAGGTTGTTCAAGGCTCTGAGCAACCTGCTTGAGTTGGAGATGTCCCTGCTGAATGCAGGGGGGTTGGGCTGGATGACCTTGAAATGTCACCCAGGGGAGCCCCCAGGGCCCTTCTGGGGAGCCTGTTCCAGTGCTCTGCCACCCTTGCAGTGAAGAACTTCTTCCTCCTGTTGAGGTGAAACCTTCTGTGCTGTAGTTTCCATCCATGGCAGAGGGGGTGGAACTAGATGATCCTTGAGGTCCCTTCCAGCCCTGACAGTTCTATGAATAAGCATAGCCTTCACCTTCCCCAGGCAGCTCCTGCTCCTCCACCACCACCCCCAGGCAGCTCCTGCTCCTCCTTTCTTCACTGCCTAAGCAGCTCCTGTTCCACCACCACCATTTTTGCACTCATCCCAGAGCCTGGGGAGAGACCCTCAAACAGCTAAAAGGCTTGTAGGGGAGCTCAGCCCCAGCCAGCAGACACAGCCAGCACCCATGGGGGATGTTGGGGTGGGCAGTGACTCCCTCCCTGCCCAACTAGGGGGGAGGGGAGGCCACCAGGCCTCCCTGCCTTTGGATCCCCTCCACCATTCACCCAGTGTGCACCATGGGCACTCAGCAGTGACTATAGGAGGAGCATCCTTCTGCCCAGGTGGACAGAGCTTGGGGCTGCTGCCTTTCCTGGGGCTAATTAAAAAGGGGAGTGGGTAGAGAGGGCAAAGTGGCCACAGCTGGGGTGGGAAGAGACTCCAGCAGAGCCCAAATGCTCTGGGTTTGGGGAGAAAAAGGGGGAACATGGGACAGGTGGGGTGGAAAGGGGGCAGGTATGGCCTGCCAGCGTGATCTGGCCTGCCAGGTCGTAGGTGACCCTGCTGTGGCAGGGGGCTGGGCTGGATGAGCTTCCAAGGGCCCTCCCAGCCCTTGCCACTCTGATTCTGTGTGGTTCTGTAGTTGCATCAACCCACACCATCCTGTGCCTCTCGTTATTGCTGATCACCAACCTGCTGCAGGCTCACAGCTGCACAGTATGGCTTGGGGGGCAGCTTGGGGCTCACCCAGTGCCAACCCCTGCACGACCAGGGACACCTCCCACTAGCCCAAGGCTGCTCATGCAGCCCAGCCTTGAGCACCTGCAGGGAGAGCTAAGCTGGGGAGTGCAGCTGCTTCTCGTGGGCCACACTCTTCCTCCTTAGCCCAGGCTGCTGGAGGTGCTGTGCTTTGCTGGTCCTGCTTTGGCCAGGACTCTCCTCCCTCAGAGCTGCTCTGTGCTGTGCCCAGGGTGATTTATCCCCCAGGCTGTGCTCTCCCTCTCTGCCTGCCACTTGCACGTTGGAAGAAGATTTAAGGGCTCTTAAAGAAAGGCAGCAAGGGAGGAGTTTGTTTTTATTTAGGTGCTGCCAGGAAGGGAAGGTTGCAGGTCAGAGCCGAGCTGCTGCGGCTGGAGCTTTGGTGTGGCAGCAGTGATCTATTCAAGGGAGCTCTGTCAGGTACAGTTTATGGTGGCCCCCAGAGCACCTTATAAAACATGCTGAGCTGCACAACACTTCACAGGCACCTGCAGGTCTCTGAGGCTCTGCTAGCTCAGCCCAAGGCTAATTACAGATTAATTTGCTGATTATTAGAAGACAACAACTTGTGGAGAGCTGGTTGCTGGAACACTGGGATGGAAGAAACTCAGAATGGTTTCATAGAGTCACAGAACTGTGACTCCTTCCTCAGCTCCAAACCATTGCCCCTTGGCCTGGCTCAGATCCCCTCAGCACAAGTCCCTCTGCAGCCTTCCTGCAGGCTCCCTTCAGGCCCTGGCAGCAGCTCTGAGGTCCCCCTGGAGCCTTCTCCTCTGCAGGCTGCACCCCCCCAGCTCCCTCAGCCTGTGCTCACAGCAGAGCTGCTCCAGCCCTGGGCTCACCTCTGTGGCCTCCTCTGGCCTCTCTCCAGCAGCTCTGTGTCCTCCTGCTGCTGGGGACAGCAGAGCTGGAGGCAGGACTGGAGGTGAGGTCTGAGCAGAGCCAAGGGGCACAATGCCCTCTCCTGCCCTGCTGCCCACCCTCCTCTGGCTGCAGCTCCCTTCCCACCTCTCCCATTCTGTGGTTCACTGGTGCTGAGCCTGCTGGGCTGCAGCAGGGCACTGCTGGCTCCTAGGGACCTGTTCACCAATCACCACAAGCAGAAGGTCCTTCCACAGGTCCCTTCTCTGTTGTCTTTGATTTGTCATTACTCTAACTCCAGACCCTCCATAGAACCGTTAAGGTTGGCAAAGACCTCCAAGATCAAGCCCAGCCATCAGCCTAACTGCCAGGGGCATGGCTGGAAGTGCTGCATTCCACCACAGCTGCTTTTCACACACCAGCTTTGGGTGCTTTGCACCCCCCTCTGCTGCCTGCCTTCATCGTAAACCTGCTGCTGACTTCCAGGGGAGTAGGAAGCAGCCTGAAATATCTGTGTGTGCTACCTCCATTGACGTTCCCAGCGTGTTAGCAGGGCTGAGAATAGCTCCTTCCCCTCCCCAGATTGACACCTTCATTGATGCAAGCCCTAATTAGCCATCTTCCATGGAGCCTACCTCTGCTACAAGCTCCTCTTCAGAGCTCTCCTCAGAAACACCCAAAGGCTGAGCTCTCAGCCTGCTTCCCAGGCACAGAGTGCAGGAGAATTGGCTGTGGTCACAGAGTCACAGAACAGGCTGGGTTGGAAGGGACCTTCAAGAGCATCTGCTCCCAAACCCCTTACCATGAGCAGGGACACCTTTCTCTAGAGCAGCTTGCTCAAGGCCTCATCCAACCTGGCCTTGGACACCTCCAGGCTTGTCAAGGTCTGGACCAGGCTGCCCAGGGCAGTGGTGGAATCCCCATCCCTGGGTGGGTTTCGAAGCTGTGTGATGTGCTGTGAAGCTGTGAGGTTAGCCTTGGCTGTTGGGAGCCTGTGCCTGTGGTGTTGTGAAGCTGTGAGGTTAGCCTTGGCTGTTGGGAGCCTGTGCCTGTGGTGCTGTGAAGCTGTGAGGTTAGGCTTGGCTGTTGGGAGCCTGTGCCTGTGGTGTTGTGAAGCTGTGAGGTTAGGCTTGGCTGCTGGGAGCCTGTGCCCGATGGGAGCCTGTGCCCGTGGTGCTGTGAAGGTGTGAGGTTAGGCTTGGCTGCTGGGAGCCTGTGCCCCATGGGAGCCTGTGCCCGTGGTGCTGTGAAGGTGTGAGGTTAGGCTTGGCTGCTGGGAGCCTGTGCCCGATGGGAGCCTGTGCCTGTGGTGCTGTGAAGGTGTGAGGTTAGGCTTGGCTGCTGGGAGCCTGTGCCCGATGGGAGCCTGTGCCCGTGGTGCTGTGAAGGTGTGAGGTTAGGCTTGGCTGCTGGGAGCCTGTGCCCCATGGGAGCCTGTGCCCGTGGTGCTGTGAAGGTGTGAGGTTAGGCTTGGCTGCTGGGAGCTGCCTGTCAGCGAGCTGCAGGCAGCGGATGGTGTGAGCGATGCCTGGCACCCAGCAGGAGCAGCGATGCCGGAGCCCCCCTGCCCCTCAGCCCTGCCAGCAGCGGAGGGGAGTGCCCAGCGGCGCCAAGGCTGGCAGCAGGACCTCCTGCAGTGGTGTCTCCAGCAGAGGGCAGCGACAGACAAAATCTCACCTCCATGCCACCGCCACCTGAGCGAGGTGGCAAAGGTCAGCTGGGGAATGAAGCTCCCGTGGGCACCTGTCCAGTTTCACGACGTAGCAAGGACAGGAGCTTAGCTGAGCTCTGTCACCACCAGCCCGAGCCCAGAGACCTTCCTGCGAGAGGACAGAGCTGGCAGTGTGAGGGTTGGGCAGCAGGACGTTGGCATTTGGGGTCACTGCACTGGCTGCAGCTGGCTTCAGACCTCAGGAGCGAGCTCCCTCCCCAGGCCCTGCCAGGTGCTTGCTTTCTGACTCCTGCTTTTCTGGTCTGAAAGTTATTTTGGAGGTCTTTTCTTCCAGGCTTTGCTTTCCTCCTGTGTTCCTGCTCACTGCATCTCTTTCATCTCCCTCCCAAGCCTCCTCTCCATGCCTCTCCTCAGCACTGGCTGTGTCACCTCTCACACAAGCCAGGGAGAAACCTTCGCTGCCCTGGGAAATGTTGGAACCTTGGAGGTCTCCTCTCTGAGCTTCATGTCCTGTGAGACACCTGTGGCCCAGCACACACCAGTCTCAGGCTCAAAACCCAGAGCCCGTGGACACCATCTACATCATTCCAGCAAGAGCCTGGCCCAGGCTGCTCAGAGAGCTGGGAGCTGCCCCGTGGCTGGCACCAGTGCAGGTCAGGTTGTTTGGGGCTGTGAGCAGCCTGCTCTGGCTGGAGATGTCCCTGCTGGTTGCAGGGACTTGAGCTGGAGGAGCTTTAAAGGTCCCTTCCCACTCAAAGCAGTCTGGGATTTCACACTTACAGAAAGCAGCTGGAATTTCTTACTCCTCTGAGCTGCACATCCCTGTAGGTCAGTTCAGGAGGCTACAACAAGACCTTCACCTCCTACCCCCTTGGTGAAGCCAGGCAAAGGAGGAGCAGGCAGAAGGGTGATGAGATGCTTTAGACTGGCAGCAGAAGTGCTGGGGGCCAAGTTCACTGTGAGCCAGCAGTGTGCTCTTGTGGTGCCCAGGGTCAGTGGGCTCCTGGGGCCAGGGAAAAGAGTGTGACCAGTAGGGCATGGGAGGTTCTCCTACCCCTCTACTCTGCCCTGGGGAGGCCACAGCCTGCCCCATCTGGAGCTGTGGCTGACAAGCACTCCCAGGTCCTTTTCCACTGGGCTGCTGCCATCCACTCTCCCCCAAATCCACCTCCACAGCCCCTTGAGCCCTTTGCTCACAACATGATCTCACCCAGCTCCACCCGAGCTGGTGGAGGCTCACAAGGAGAGCCCAGGATGTGGCTCTCTTCATGCTTCTCCCCCCAGCTCCACCCCCTGCACTCGATTAGTTGATCTCTTAGCAAGGATTTGGTGACTTCTCATCCCAAACTGTATTTTCCCAAGCTAGTTTCAAATCCAGCGTAATCCCCTGGTTCAAACCTGATGGGCTGGGAGCAGAATTGATGTAATCTTCTCCCTGTAATTATGAGAAGATTTATCCTGCCCCCCATGGTCCTGGGATGTTCTACACCAGATTTAGTCATGCTCTGCCTGATACCTCGCTGCAAATATGGCACCACAGTGGTTGATTGCATTACCAAGCAGATCCAGGGAGTCATAAACGGAGAGAAAGCCTTCCCAGATGTCACCCAAGCATCCACAACATGAAGGAGAAGCAATTTCCTTTGCAGACTGGGGGGAGAGAAGGAAAGGGAACCTCACAATAACCCCCCTGGGGAGGTTTTGGTCCATTAAAACTTGTGCTTCCTTTTACAGGACCCCAGCATGGTGTGGTT
Organism: Eubucco bourcierii; assembly: GCA_013396675.1. Lineage (NCBI taxonomy): Eukaryota > Metazoa > Chordata > Aves > Piciformes > Ramphastidae > Eubucco > Eubucco bourcierii. Next base: position 27,192 of record VWZE01016729.1, on the reverse strand, counting down.
GGAAGGGACCTCTGGAGCTCCCCCAGCCCAAGCCCACAGCAGCTTGCCCAGCAGCACAGTGCCCAGCAGGGGCACTACATTTGCCTTTCAAAATGTCTCCTACACCTTCCCTTTGTTTGCCACCCAAGCCATGAGACCCACAGTGCCCACCACAGCAAGTCAATGCTCCTGGTGGCCCCACCACAACTATTTTCATCCTTCCCACTTCAATAAACCTTTCCCTACTCATCAGATCAACCTCAGCTGGTTCCAATTCCTTCTGTGCCCCAAGGACTGAAACCTCAGGGACATCTCTCCCCATCCTCTCCTGCTTTGGAGCTCAAGCAAAGCCCTTCCTGAAGCCCCCTGGCAGCCCCCTCTGGGTAGTGGCAGGGCTGGGCTTGATCTCCAAGCTCTTCTCCCCCCAAGAGATTCTCCCACTCTCAGCTGGGGGCTCTCAGAAGCCTTTGCTCACTGCCTTTAGCTCTTCCATGAGTCACATGTCCAACACCTGCTTTTGATGAGGTGATTTAGGTGAGGCTGGGGGTGGGGGTTGGGCTGGATGACCTTTGCAGCTCCTGCCAACCTTCTGTGATTCTCTGACTCCCTATACCCAGAAGATGGAGATGATGTTTGCTGGTCAAATATTTACTCTCCAAAGAGCTGATTTGAAGCCACTGCCACTGCTCAGCTACCTGTTAGAAGGCAATGGACCACGATGGGAATGATCTGGACCTGTGAGCATCCAGGTGAGTGCAGAGTGCCCTTGGGCTGGGCCTTCCTTTCAGCACCTTCTGAGTGCCAAGCTCCCAGCCCATGGAGGTTCCTGGGGAGATGTGGAGGTGTCCAAAGTCAGGCAGGATGAGGCCTTGAGCACATCTAGGTGAGAGGTGCCCCTGTGCATGGCAGGAGGGTGGAGCAGAGGATCTCTGAGGTCCCTTCCAACCTGGGCCATTCCAGGAGTCTATGATAATGACCCTTACAGGTCCCTTCCAGCACAAACCTTCCCATGAGATTTATCATGGAGTCACAGAAGCACTTTTGACCTGTGCCATTTAATGGTTCCCTTCACAATGTTGCCTTTGACCTTGAGCCACACTTTGGGCAGGACCACCTTAGAGACATAGAACAGGTTGGGTTGGGCTGGAAGGGACCTTCAAGATCATCCAGCTCCAAGGCCCTGCTGTGAGCACAGACACCTCCCACTAGCCCAGGCTGCTCAAGGCTTCATCCAACCCCTTCATTGTCTGCATTTTAAAATAACTGATACATCTTTCCTCCACCTATCTGGCCAGTTATGCCTGGGGCTGCTCCTCAGCCGGCGCTCTTAGGGCTGCCCCACGGAGGGGGCGAGCTTCTCCCAGCCGGATCCATCGGGCTCAGCGCGGTGGGGGTGGGCTGGGGGGGAATCTCTCCCCACCGAGGAGGTCAGAACCCTGAAGGGTCTTTCCCCATCGGTGCGTCCTTGGGAAGGGTGGGAGGTGGTGGCAGCTGCTCCTTCAGTGGTTGGGCTGGCAGCGCTGCGGCTCCTCCTCTTTATCATCCTCCTCCTCTTCTCCCTCCCCCCTTTCCCCCTCCTCCATCAGCTCACAGCCAGGCGTGTGGCTGACGAGTTTCCCCCTCCTCTCCTTATCCCTTCTCGTTTTGCCTTTTCCCCTCCCTGCCGGGGGCTTTTCTGCCGTGTCGGCCATGGGCGCAGAGCTCGAGGTACCCCCATGAGCGTGCTCCGGTGGCGGGCCCGGAGCATCCCCGGGGAGGGGGTTCGGTTTCCCCTCCGGCCGCACACACACATGCTGCTGCTGCTGCTGGAAAGCCTGCTCCACAGGGATTAGCAGCCGCTTCGCTCTCTTCCTAACCTCTGCCTCTTTTCCTTTCCATCCTCTTCCTCCTCCAGCTCTTGACCGAAGGAGAAGGAGCAGCCAAAGGTAAATTAATTCCCATTTCCTTGATAAAACCGAAGGCGATGGTGGCTTTGGGGGCTTGTCTGCTCTCCCGTGCTGCTCCCCAGCTTTCGGGAGGGGGTTGGGAGATATTGGGTGGCATCCTGTATCCCCCTTCCTCTTGCTAGGCTGGTTCCCGCTGGTGTGGGAAGCCCTGGTGGGATGGATGGGTGGATGGATGGAGGTGGCTGCGAATTGTCGGGTGCATGGAAAAGGGAGCTGTTGACTCGGGTTCTGCCGCGAGAAGTGGGGCTGGAGGTGGGCGACGGGAGGTCTGCGCCCCCACCCCCCTTTCCCGTCCTTTGCTGCATCATTTCCATGAGGAATTTTTATCTGTCATTGCCTTGCGGGGCTTTTATCTCCCCCCGCCAAGTCAAGGATGGTTTAGCTCCGGGAAACCGGCGGAGGGGCAAGCAGAGCGGAGCCAGCCGCAGCCTCGGTGCCCTGCTATCGCCCCCCACCCAATGCCATCCTGCCACCCCCGCCTCGGAACCCCGCTTACGGCCCCGGCCCCTGCCCCTGCCGCG
>VWZE01016729.1:365-24245 GCA_013396675.1 Eubucco bourcierii | reverse complement strand
GGGGGGGGGAAGAGAGGAGTAAAATTAGGAAGTAATTAATAATTAATGGGAGGCGCTTGGGGTTGCACACGCGAGCGTTCCGGGAGAATCCTCCCTCATTCACGGCGCTTCCCTACGCCCGTCGGGGCTCGGCTGGATGCACCCTTAAAGAGCCCCAAAAATGGGGGGAGGGAAAATGGGAGCAGAAATGGAAAATGATGAAGAAATAGAGGGGGTAGTGCCTGGTTGCTAACCAAAAAGTCGTCCTTTCACCTTAAAACGGACTTAGCGTGAAAGACAGGCGCGGGGTCGTGCCGGGCTGCCCATCCACCTTCACAAAGGCAGCGCTGCTGGGTGCCCACCTGAGGGCTTTCGCCTGAAGGTTGCTCCGTGTTCCCTCCCGGAGCCAGAATCCTGGAGGCTAGAGGTGGGGACCTTTCCCTTTCCAGGGAAATTCGCCGCTAACAGGGATGAGGGCTGGAAATTTCCGGGGTTTAGTGTCGGCGGCGCGGCGGCTGCTGCTTGTCTCCTCTGGAGCTCGTCTGTGTCACACCGTATGCCTCACAACTCCGAAAATCGGCGCGGATTCCGGGGAAACAGGGTGGGAAACGCGAGGGACATAAGCAGACATCTCCCAGGCGAAGCCTGCGGCCGCGTCCCGTCCTTCGGTCTCCCTAAACCCGAGCGCTCTCCTCTTCCATCCGCGGCCCTGGATGCGCCAAACCTCCGCTTCCACCCCGGCGCCTTTGCCCCATCTCGGTGGGCTTAACCCTTGCGAGCTTTCGCGGCCGGCTCCTGTTGGGCTTGGCAGTGTCCCCCCGTGGAGCTCCCCCGAGCAGCCCTGGCCAGGGAGGGCAGCGCTGCGAATAGTTGGCGCCGCAGAACTGCTCTGCTGCCCAGGAGCCTCCGTGAGACGCTTCTGGCTGTCATCCTCCGCCCGCTCTATGCACACTCCAGTTCCCCCCCCGCTGGAGGCGAAGTGAGATACCCTCAGCCTGCTGTGGCTTTTTTAAGAGCGAGATAGTTTCCCCAGCCTTTCGCCTCCCTGCCTGGGAATGTGTTCTCTTGCCTCCTCAAGATGCCCAAAAGAGAGGGGTTTGGTGGAGGGGGAGCCAAGGCAGCGATGCTTTGTCCTCCTCTCCTGCCAAGTTTGATGCCTGAGCGCAAAGCTGATCCCAAGCAAGCTGCAAAGGGGATCTCCATGGTAACCAGGGAGAGGATTCTCTCCCTCGCCACAGGTCAGGGCCAGACGCCCACCCCTGCCTCGACTGGCAGCAGCATTCCTCAACACCTGCCTCTTGCTGCTGAGGCCTTTTTCCTGCTGGGCTGTTGCTCCTCCTGCTGCCTCCTGCTTTCCATGGAGCTGCTCCATGCAAGGGGTGGGCAGAGCCTCTGGGTCTCTATGTTCTTACCCTCCCTTCTGCTTCCATTGGATCTCAGCATTTCCATGATTTCACAGGATTTAAGGGAAAGAAACCCACTTGTTTTTATGGAATCCCAGACTGCTTTGGGTGGGAAGGGACCTCTCAAGCTCCTCCAGCCCACCCCCCTGCAGGCAGCAGGGACATCCCCAGCCAGAGCAGGCTGCTCACAGCCCCAAACAGCCTGACCTGCACTGCTGCCAGCCATGGGGCAGCTCCCAGCTCTCTGAGCAGCCTGGGCCAGGCTATCCTCAGCCTCAGTGCCAAACATTTCTCCCTTCTCTCCATTCTCAATCTCCCTCTTTGAGTCCAAGCCATCACCCCTGGTCCTGTCCCAACAGGCCCTGAGGAAAAACTCTGTCCCCAGCTCTCTTCTCAGCTCCCTGAAGCCCTGAAAGGCCACCAGAAGGTCTCTGGAGGCTTCTTCTCTCCCTCAGGCCTTTGATTTGAAGATCTGTCTTAGTTTATGAAAATCATGTATTCATAAAATCATTTTGGGTGGAGAAGACCTTTAAGTCCAACAATTAACCCCATGCTGCCAGCTCACCACTAAACCATGTCCGCAACTAGACCAGCCCATGGTCCCCAGCACCACATCTCCAAGGCTTTGAAACCCCTTCAGGGGTGGGGACTCCACTGCTGCAGCCAGGCCTGGGCAACCCTTTTGGGAATGAAATTGTTCCTCATAACTAAGCTAAACCTGCCCTGCAGCAACTTGAGACTATTTGTTGCCTCTAACCTGGTGTAGGAGCTGGCAGCACCTCGCTTCTTACTCTGTTTCAAACAAAGTCTGCTGAGCTCCTTTCTCCCTTTCTCTTTTATTTAGCTTTACTCTTTTGGGGGCAGTTTCCTCATGGTGTCCCCGAGGTGTAGGAGTAGTCAAAGCAGTCAAAGTACAGGGCTGAGCTTCATGTTTTGAGTCGGCAATGCAATATGTGGTACCAGGATGACTGTTTGGAGATGCTGTTGACAAGAGGAGAGGGTCTGGTCCTGATTTGTCATCACCTCCCACCAGGGCATCTGTGCAGGGCACTGCTGAGGTCACAGCTTGAATGCTGAATTCAGTTTTGAGTCCCTCACTCCAAGAAGGACATTGAGGGGCTGGGGCAGGGTCTGGAGAGCAGGGCTGGGGAGCAGCAGCTGAGGGAGCTGGGGATGTGCAGGGTGGAGCAGAGGAGCCTGAGGGAGACCTCATTGCTCTCTGCAGCTCTCTGAGAGGAGGCTACAGCCAGCTGGGCCTGGGCTCTGCTAATATTAAGTGGTTGAATGAGAGGAAAAGGCCTCAGGTTGCACCAGAGGAGGTTTGGATTGGCTATGAGGAACAATTTATTGCCTTTGAGGGTTGTTCAGGCCTGGCCCAAGCTGCCCAGGGCAGTGGTGGGGTCCCCATACCTGGAGGGGTTTCAGAGCTGTGGAGCTGAGGGCCAGGGGTTGTTGGTGCCCTGGCAGTGCTGAGGGCCAGGGGTTGTTGGTGCCCTGGCAGTGCTGAGGGCCAGGGGTTGTTGGTGCCCTGGCAGTGCTGGGTCCATGGCTGCACTGGATGCTCCTCAAGGTGTTTTCCAACTCAAATGCTTCTGTGGCTCCGTGGCAGCAGCAGGGAGCAGCTGCTTTCTGAGGCAGTTGCTAGGGTTGGTTTTCCTCTCCTGAAGGACTCTGCATGGATTTCCCTGCCCCAGGTCTGAGGAGCTGAACACCTTCTGATTTCCCATCACCCTGAGCACAGCTGCTCAAAGCTTCTGCTGAGGAACATCCTCTGCTTTCTCTTCCCCCCTTTCCCTTTTCTCCTGCAGTTTTTGTAGCTAAGATCTCACCAGAGGCCAATCAAATGCCTCTGGAGATGGTTCCCTCAGGCTGCTGGTGGCACCAGGGCTCCCTGGGCAGCTTTCCAGTTCTTTTGCCTTTCCCTGTGACAGAGCTGGGGACAATTTGCAAACATCTGCTGGAGCAACCATCTTGCTAGAAGGCAGCAGTCGTCATTTGTCACCAAGCAGTGTGTCACTTGTGGCTCTGCAGTGGGGAGGCAGCACCTAAAGCTGCCTTTGGCATCCTGAGCTCCTTGTCCTGGGCAGGGATGCCCTGGAGCACCCAGAGCCTCACGCTGTGGTTCTGCTTTCCCACAGCTCTGTGCTGCTGGTGGTGTTCTCTGTGTCCTTTGGGAATCATGGTGGGGGCAGGTCCTGCCTCCCTAACCTGTCTTGGCTTCAGGCATCTCTGGTGTCTTCTGCTGGGTGAGCAGCAGGGTCCCTCAGCTCCTGAGAGGGGCTGAGCTGTGCCACTGGAGAGGAACTATTGGAAGAGCAAATCTTGTAGAATCAGGGAATGGTTTGTGCTGGAAGGGACCTGTAAGGGTCATTATCATAGACTCCTGGAATGGCCCAGGTTGGAAGGGACCTCAGAGATCCTCTGCTCCACCCTCCTGCCATGCACAGGGGCACCTCTCACCTAGATGTGCTCAAGGCCTCATCCAGCCTGACTTTGGACACCTCCACATCTCCCCAGGAACCTCCATGGGCTGGGGGCTTGGCACTCAGAAGGTGCTGAAAGGAAGGCCCAGCCCAAGGGCACTCTGCACTCACCTGGATGCTCACAGGTCCAGATCATTCCCATCGTGGTCCATTGCCTTCTAACAGGTAGCTGAGCAGTGGCAGTGGCTTCAAATCAGCTCTTTGGAGAGTAAATATTTGACCAGCAAACATCATCTCCATCTTCTGGGTATAGGGAGTCAGAGAATCACAGAAGGTTGGCAGGAGCTGCAAAGGTCATCCAGCCCAACCCCCACCCCCAGCCTCACCTAAATCACCTCATCAAAAGCAGGTGTTGGACATGTGACTCATGGAAGAGCTAAAGGCAGTGAGCAAAGGCTTCTGAGAGCCCCCAGCTGAGAGTGGGAGAATCTCTTGGGGGGGAGAAGAGCTTGGAGATCAAGCCCAGCCCTGCCACTACCCAGAGGGGGCTGCCAGGGGGCTTCAGGAAGGGCTTTGCTTGAGCTCCAAAGCAGGAGAGGATGGGGAGAGATGTCCCTGAGGTTTCAGTCCTTGGGGCACAGAAGGAATTGGAACCAGCTGAGGTTGATCTGATGAGTAGGGAAAGGTTTATTGAAGTGGGAAGGATGAAAATAGTTGTGGTGGGGCCACCAGGAGCATTGACTTGCTGTGGTGGGCACTGTGGGTCTCATGGCTTGGGTGGCAAACAAAGGGAAGGTGTAGGAGACATTTTGAAAGGCAAATGTAGTGCCCCTGCTGGGCACTGTGCTGCTGGGCAAGCTGCTGTGGGCTTGGGCTGGGGGAGCTCCAGAGGTCCCTTCCAACCACACCATGCTGGCATTCTGGGATCAACAGGTTAGGTGGTGACAGCTAATTACATTAATTAGCAATCAACCAATTGAGTAAGGGCTGGGAGGGGGTGGTGTGAGGGGAGCAGGGAAGTGAATTGATTTAAAAAAATACTGATTGGGATTTCCTCCAGTTGTCGATGGTGCAGAGAGAAATCCCTGCCCTGAGCCTCCCTGGGGCTGGGCTCTCCCCACCAAGGTCCTGGAGGCCTCCCACAAGTGCTGCACTGAAGTGCAAACGCCCTGAGCTGGGTATCCGAAGCCAGGATGCACTGTGAGCCATAAAGCCTGAGCCCAGAGCCTGCCAGCCCCTGCCTGGCTGTGGCTGGGAGCACACAGGAGCCCCAGGAGGGCTCAGCTGCCCTGGGAAGCTCTCAGCCTCTTGGGCAAGTCTCTGCTGGAGCATGGTCACACTTCAGGTGTCCAGCAGAGAGCCTTTGCTGTTCCCTTCTCCCAGTGCAAGCTGACAGCAGAGGAGAGGTTTGAGACTTGAGCTTTCTGGGCTCCTCTCCAAGCTGTGGCGTGCAACCCACTTCAGTGCCTCTCTCTGTGTCTCCCCTAGCTTGATGGCTTCATCCTCAGCTTCACTCCTGGTCCCTCTGTGGGCACCACACTTCCCTGCCCCTTTTTTCTGCCTTCTGCTGGATGCTGCTTGGCCTTCTCCTGCTCACTTGTCCTTAGACAAGGATGGAAGATGCTAGAAAGAAGGCTTATTGTAGGCTTATTATTCTGCCACTTTGTTCTGATGCCACTGGGTGCCACTGAATGGTGCCAAACAATGCCAGAAGCTCAGAAGTTGAGCTGCTTCAGAACAGAGTTTAGTGCCCATGGTAGTTGGGTTATGATCTTGGAGGGCTTTCTTGAACCAGACTGACTCTGGGAGTCTGTTTGCTGTGGTTCTGAGCTGGCAGGAGTGGTGACACCCCCAGGCTGTGCTGCCACATAGTGAGACCTGCCCAGGCTGCAGGCTTGGCTGGAGAGGACCTCATGGAGCTCAGCCAGGGCAAGTGTAGGCTCCTGCCCCTGGGGGAGGAACAGCCTCCTGCAGCAGCACAGCTGAGGGGGGACCTGCTGGGAAGCAGCTCCACGGAGAAGGACCTGGGAGTGGTGGGGGACAGCAAGGTCCCAGGAGCCAGCAGTGTGCCCTGGTGGCAAGGAAGACCAAAGGTGTTCTGGGGTTCATAAAGAACAGTGTGGCCAGCAGGGCAGGGGAGGTTCTCCTGCGCCTCTGCTCTGGTCAGGCCACAGCTGCAGTGCTGGGGCCAGTGCTGGCTCCCCAGTGACAGAGGGACAGGGAACTGCTGGGGAGGGGACAGCAAAGGGCTCCAAAGCTGCTGAAGGACTCAGAGCAGCTCTGGAGGAGCAAAGGCTGAGAGCCTGCAAAAGAGCAGCCCCAGAGGGGAGCTGAGCAATGCTTAGCAAGAGCTGTGTCCAATTCTGGCCCAACCATCATTAGCTGGCCAGAAGAATTCATTAACTGATATGCTTGGGCCAGATGCTGCTCAAATTCCCTTCCCCCTGGTACCCTCTGGTGCTGTGAGCAGAGCTCTTCCACACAATTCATCCTGCTGCAGCACTACCTCAGCTCCTCCGTGCAGGGGCAGCAGGAACCCAGGGCTGGTTTCCACCCAAGCAAGCTGTAACTGATTGTTTGTTTCTGCTGTTCTGGCTGTTGTGCTTCCACTGGGATGGGTTCTGCACAGCTTGGGTAGGTTGTTCACGTCCTGGAGGTCCTCTTGATGGAGATTGGATTCTGTTGCTGCTCATAATTGCTCCTTTTCCTTCCCTTCCGTGTGATAAAAAGTGAGATTAATCCTCAGCATCAGATCCCAATTAAAATATTATTGGAGGAGTGACACCAAGAGCCTCTGTGTTTGAGTGCCTGAGAGGAGAACACTCCCTGTGAGATACTTCCCATGGTCTCAGCTGGAGATAGCTCTGGAAGCTTGGAAGTGATGTGAGAAAATTCTCTTGGTGCTCAGGGACATTTTGGATGTTATGGTTCTGTGATGAAGAAATAAAATCACAGCGTGGTGGAGGTTGGAAGGGACCTCTGGAGATCATCCAGTCCCACTCCCCTGCTACAGACCCAGATGGTTTTGTGGTGATCTCCAGAGCTCCCTTCCAAGCCACTGCTTTTGGTGGTTTTGCTCCAGCAGGGCACCCACAGCAGCCTGCCCAGCAGCACAGTGCCCAGCTGGGGCTGGAAGCTCTCCACACAAGGAGACTGCACAACCTCTCTGGGCAGCCTGCTCCAGGCCTCCAGCACCCTCACAACAAACAACTTTCTCCTCCTCTCCAGCTGGCACCTCCTGGCTTCCACTCTGTGCCCCTTGCCCTGTCCCTGGGCACCAGTGAGCAGAGCCTGGCCCCAGCCTCTTGCCCCCCACAGGTGCTTCAGCTCTTGCTGAGCATTGCTCAGCTGCCCTCTGGGGCTGCTCTCCTGCAGGCTCTCAGCCTTTGCTGTTCTCAGGCTCCAGGCCCCTCAGTAACTCTGCAGCTTGCCCTGGACTTTCCCCAGCAGCTCCCTGTCCTCCTGGCACTGGGGAGCCCAGAGCTGGAAGCAGAGCTCCAGCTGTGGCCTGAGCAGGGCAGAGGACTCTGCATGAGTGTTTCACCAGGACACAAGAGGCTCCAAAGCTGGCTGAAGGTTCAGGGGGTGATGGTGTCCCTTGTGGAGAAGACAAAATGAGGCTGAGGCTTTCCTTGCATGTCCATGTTGTGTGGCTGTGTGCATCCAGCTCCTGTGCTCACCAGCCCTGCTTCAGCTGAGGTGTTCCATGCAGGACCCAACTGCTGGGCACCAGTTACTGCCTTGGAATCTGCCCTTTGGACCAGCAAGGTTGGCAAAGCCCTCCAGGATCACCAAGTCCAACCATCAGGCCGACACCCCCAGGGCCATGAAGCTGTGCCCCTAGGTGCCATGGCTGCACAGAAGTGGTTGGGTTGGCAAAGCCCTCTGAGGTCAACAGGTCCAACCATCCCTAAGGGAATCATAGAGTGGCCTGGGCTGGAAGGGACCTGTAAGGGTCACCAGGTCATAGAATCAAGGAGGTTGGAAGAGAGCTCCAAGCTGACCCATCCCAACCTCTCACCCAGCCCTGTCCAACCCAGCAGACCATGGCACGCAGTGCCCCATCCAGGCCTCCCTTGGGCACCTCCAGGGACGCGCTCAGCCAGGTGATGAAGGTTGGCAAAGCCCTCCAAGGTCACCAAGTCCAACACCACCACAGCCATCAGCCCCTGTCCCCAAGGACCGCTCCAACAGCTCTTACCACCCCCTGCCTGCTCTGAGCCCTCCCCCGGCGCGGTTGCTGCTCTGGGCTGATGCGCTGCGGAGCGGCAGCCTGCCCCAGGGGGCCCTCAGCCTTATCTGTTTTCCTTGATGTCCTGCCTCCAGCGCCCTCCTTAGCACCTCTCTCTGGCACCCAACCCATTTTCTAGAGGATTAAGCCAGGCTCTCCCCGAGAAGAAAGAGTTTTTGAGCCTCGGCAATTAATACAAAATTAATTTCTTGTGACAGCCCCTAAAAGTGGGTCTGGAGCAGACCCAGATCCCTCTGATCATCCTGGTGGGCCCTTCGTGGCAGCAGAAGGCTGCTGCTTTGATAATCAGATCTTGTGCAGGACACAAACAGCTCTTGATGGGTTTAGATCAAAATAAATGTTGAATATTTAATCCTTCCTGTGCCTTTCCTCTAGGAAGCAGAAGCCTCCTGTGAAAGGAGAGAAAAATTGGGTGAAATTTCCTGCATTTTGAGCAACTGCATGGAACTTGTGACCTATTTTCAGAGAGTATTCAGACAAATGATTGCAAGGGGGAAATGCATTGGAAAGTTGGGAGGAACCTCGGGAAGTTCAACCAGGGCAAGTGCAGGGTCCTGCTCCTGGGGACCAACCATCTCCTGCAGCAGCACAGCTGAGGGGGGACCTGCTGGGGAGCAGCTCTGAGAAGAAGGACCTGGGAGTGCTTGGGGGAGGACAAGGTCCCAGGAGCCAGCACTGTGCCCTGGTGGCCAAGCAGGACCGAGCTGTCCTGGGGAGCATTGATTGTGAACAGCAGGTGAAGGGAGCTTCTCCTCCTCTCCTCTGCCCTGGTCAGGACCACTGCTGGCTCCCCAGTGCCAGAGCCAGGGAACTGCTGGAGAGAGCCCAGGGCAGGCTGCAGAGCTGCTGAGGGGCCTGGAGCAGCTCTGGGAGCCTGCAGGAGAGCCCTGGGACATGGCTTTGGCCGTGATTTGTTTTAGCTCTGGAGATGGTTTGATTTGGTTTAGCTCTGGGCATGGTCTGGCGTAGGTCTGGACTTGGTTTGGTTCTGGACAGGGTTTAGTGGTGACCTGGCAGTGCTGGGTTTGATCTGATGGTCTTAAAGACCCTTCCCAGCCAGAAGGATTGGATGATTCCAGCAGAGTTTTCCATCAGCCATACCCCAGCTCCTTGGGAGCTCTGCATTTCCCCCAGGGTGGCTTCTGAGTTATGAGGACATCTGCCCTGAGCTGCTCCTGCCACACCACTTCTGCCTGCCAGCTCCTCACAGAGCCCTTCAGCCTTCACCTGGAGCTTATTGCTGAACTCCAGAGGTCTGGGTGAGCTCTCCAGGAGCTGGAGCTGGCTGTGTCTGATCAGCCTGGATATAGCTGGCTTCAGGCAAACCTATTATTGTCCTCTGAGAAGCTCAACCAGATGAAGCCATCTGTGGATCTGATCTCATTAGTTGATCTCCAGAATGCTGACCTCTGGGGAGATCTAAAACCAATAGAAGTAAAGTGTTGTGTGAGTCCCCAGGCCAGGCTTGTGCTACAATTTTAATTTCCTGCCAATATTACTCCTTATTACAGCTAAAAGAAAGGAAAATGCCTAAAAATGGACTAAACTACCTGGAAGGAGCCTGGAGTGAGGTGGAGGTTGAGCTCTTCTCCCTAGGATCAGGTGATAGAAGGAGAAGAAATGGCCTGAAATTGTGCCAGAAGAGGGTTAGGTTGGACAAGAGGAGCAATTTCTGTGCTGCAGGAGTGGTCAGGGACTGGCACAGGCTGCCCAGGGAGGTGGTGGAGTCCCCAGCCCTGGAGGTGTATTACAGAAAGCTGTGGCCATGGCCCTGAGGGCCGTGGTTTGGTGCCCATGTTGGTGCTGGGCTGGTGCTAGAAGGCTTCTCCCACCCAAACAACTCTGTGTGTGTGAAATGGCTTCAGAGTTCACACCAGATCAAGCTGGTGGCCACAGCTGGAGAGGTTCTGCTTGCAGCAGCCTGCTGGGGCTGCTCTGGGTGGCTGTTTGTGTGTCACTAACTGCCCCGAGGAGGGAAACCAATGGCAGGAGATTCCAGGGGGCTTGCAGTCTGACGTTTCATGGGGTAGTGCTTTCTGCTCACCAAATCCAGCACAGCTGGCTTTGGAAAGCACCTTTGGAGCTTACCCAGTCCTATAGTCTTGGCACTGAGTGGCCTCCCTTGTCCAAAGTCCCTCCCCAGCTCTCCTGCAGCCCCTTCAGGTCCTGGCAGGCTGCTCTGAGCTCTCCCTGCAGCCTTCTCTTCACCAGGCTGAGCAGCCCCAACTCTCCCAGCCTGTCCCCACAGGGGAGCTTCTCCAGCCCTCTGAGCATCTCTGTGGCCTCCTCTGGAACCTCTCCAGCAGCTCCAGGTCCTCCCTGTGCTGGGCTCCCCAGAGCTGGAGGCAGTGCTGCAGGTGAGGTCTGGGCAGAGCAGAGCAGGGGGGCAGAATCCCCTCCCTGTGCTGCTGCTCTCCCTGCTCTGGCTGCAGCCAGCACACAGCTGCCCCTGGGCTGCCAGAGGCAGTTTGTCACCAGCTGACACCCCCAAGGCCTTCTCCTGCAGGCTGCTCTGCAGCCACTCCTCACCCAGCCTGGATTTGTGCTTGGCATTGCCCCAGCCCAGCTGCAGGACCCTGCCCTTGGCCTTGCTGAACTTCATGAGGTTGTCTTGGGCTCACCTCTGCAGCCTGTCCCAGGCCCCTGCACGGATCCCTTCTCTCTACCCAGCTTCACCTCCAGCCTTGCTGAGGGTGCCTTGGCCCCACTGCCCATGTCACTGCCATCTCTGTGTTCCAGCAGACCCTGGCTGGCACAAGGTGTGTGCTCAGCAAGCTCCAGCAGTGATTTACAGCTACTTTTCTTCATGCCCAGGCAGAAAAGCTCTGGATTTTATTTGAATAGGGAAAAAAAAAAAAAAAAGGTTAGGAGATCTCTTCTGGCTTGAGGCTTTCATACCCTGCTGAACACTTCTCCCTCTCCTGGGATTCCAGGGGAGGTCTCGTTAGTGCTGTTCAAGCAGGACTTGGTTTTCTCCCTTCTTGACTTCACCACTCTCCAGTTCCCACTCTCATTTTAATCACTGAGATGCTTAATTGCTGATCTGCCTCATACTTAGCCCAAGATGAGGTGGTCAAGGCTGCAGCCTTCTATTTGCACAACCCCAGGCTGGAGGCAGAGTGGGTGGAAAGCTGCCTGGCAGAAAAGGACCTGGGGGTGAAGATGAGCCAGGCTGTGCCCAGGAGGCCAGGAAGGGCACCGGTAGCCTGGCCTGGAGCAGCAATGCTGTGGGCAGCAGGAGCAGGGCAGGGATTGTGCCCCTGTGCTCAGCACTGGGGAGGCCACACCTGGAGAGCTGGGTTCAGTTTTGGGTTCCTCACTCTCAGAAGGACACTGAGGGGCTGGAGAGGGCCAGAGAAGGGTACCAGAGCTGGGACAGGGTCTGGAGAGCAGGGCTGGGGAGGAGCAGCTGAGGGAGCTGGGGGTGTGCAGGGTGGAGCAGAGGAGCCTGAGGGAGACCTCATTGCCCTCTGCAGCTCCCTGAGAGGAGGCTGCAGCCAGCTGGGCTTGGGCTCTGCTGCCTAGGAACAAGGCACAGGAGAAGAAAAAATGGCCTCAAGCTGTCCCAGGGTTGGTTCAGGTTTACCATGAGGAACAATTTCTGTGCTGCAGGAGAGGTCAGGCACTGGCACAGGCTGCCCAGGGGGGTGGTGGAGTTCCTGTCCCTGGAGGGGTTCCAGAAAGCTGTGCCCATGGCTCCTGGGGCCATGGCTTGGAGGCCTTGGTGGGGCTGGGTTGATGCTGGACTTGATCTTGGAGGTGTTTCCCAGCCTCAAGTGCTCTGTGCTCTCCAGGGCAGCTCCTGGTGCTCGTTGACAGGGCACAAACTGTGCTGCTCTCCTCCCAGCACTGCTGGCAGAGCCTGGGAGCTCCTTTCTGCCTCAGGGATCTTATTTGCTCATTTGGACACCTCAGTGAGCAGCAGAATTCAGTCAGAAGAAGGCTTTTGGGTAATGGGCAGTGGAAGCAGGCAGCTCATTTGGATTCAGGGGGGGATATTTTGTGTTGTATGCTTGAATTTTCTGCTTAAAAGCAGCTGGAGGGGAAGCAGCTGAGGAAAAAAGGGAGGGGAGTAAAAAGCACAAAACAATCTCTGATCTGAGAGCAGAAGCAGAGAATTTTCTGTGGGGAGGGGCTGGGTCTGTGCAGCTGTGAGCACAGGGAGGGACCCCCCCACCAGAAGGTGGGCTCTGGAGGGTTGTGGTGCATGATGAACTCTCCTGGCTCAGGCTGGCCCAGCAGACACCACTGCTGCTGGGGTGGTGCAGGAAGGGTCTGCAGACGAGCTCAGAGCTGCTAACCCTTTGTGTGCCTCCCGAGTGCCCATCAAAGGGGGTTGGGTTGGATGATCTGTCCAGGTCCCTTCCAACTCCTAACCCTCTGTGGGTGGCTGAAAGCAGAGAAAGATTTGGGTTGGAAAAGACCTTTAAGACTCATCAAATGGTATGGGTTGGAAGAGACCTTCAGGATCATCCAGCTCCAGCCTGTCCTGTCCAGGGACACCTCCCACCAGCACAACTTGCTCAAGATCTCACCCAGCCTGGCCTGGAACACCTCCAGGGAGGGCATGTCCACAGCCTCCCTGGGCAGCCTGTGCCAGTGTCTCCTAATCCTCACTGCCAAGAATTTCTTCCTCATCTCCAGTCTCATCTCCCCTCTGCCAGCCCAAAGCCATTGTCCCTTGTCCTGGCACTGCCAGCCCTTGTCCAAAGTCCCTCCCCAGCTCTCCTGCAGCCTCCTCAGGTCCTGGCAGGCAGCTCCAAGTTCTCCCTGCAGCCTTCTCTTCTCCAGAGAGAAGAGCAACAGAGCTGGGGCAGGGTCTGGAGAAGAGGGCTGGGGAGCAGCAGCTGAGGGAGCTGGGGGTGTGCAGCCTGGAGCCTGAGGGAGACCTCATTGCTCTGCAGCTCCCTGAGAGGAGGCTGCAGCCAGGTGAGGCTTGGGCTCTGCTGCCTAGGATGAGGTGATAGGACAGTAGGAAACTGCCCCGAGCTGCAGCAGAGAAGGTTCAGGTTGGCTATGGAGAATAATTTCTGTGCTGCAGGAGCAGTCAGGCACCAGCACAGGCTGCCCAGGGAGGTGATGGAGTCCCCATCCCTGGAGGAGTTTGGTGGCCACGGTGGGGTTGGGCTGCTGGCTCTTGGAGGGCTTTTCCTGCCCAAATGGTTCTGTGGTTCTCTGTGCCTAGCCTGAGCTGTCCTGGGTGGTTTCCATGTGCCAGGGTGGGGTGTGAGCTGCAGAAGTCTGCAGCAGGGCTGTGGTTTGGTGGCAGCAGCTCAAGTGGCTGTGGTGGGGCCGTGGGCTCCGGGTGAGAGCTTGGGCTGGAGGATGCCCAAAGCCTCCTCCAGGCTCAGCACTCGTGTGGCTGCCTGAGGCGTGCAGCCAGCTCGGTGTGCTCTGGACACGGCGAACAGCCCCAGGGGAGCTGAGCACAGCAGCCCCCGGGGAGCTCTCCCCGGGGGAGGCTTACCCAGAGCTGCCTGTGCAGCAGAGCCCACAGCAGGCTCCAAAAGCCTTCTCTGTGCAGAGGTTTTGTAGTCGAAGGGAGGTGGAATTAAAGCAAAGGTAGCATTAGCCCTCATTTGCATAAGGAAATGAGCTGGGATGCCAGACTGGGAGGAAGCCTCAAAGGGCTTTGTCACCTCTGTTCCGTGGGATCTAATCTAGTCCTGCATGAAGGCAAAGAGCTTCGTCTTCCCTGTAAACCTTCCCAAAGCCCTTCCTAGAAAATTGATTTTTTTTTTCATTTATTACTTTTTAAAGCATCTTGTTAGCAAAGAAAATCACTTCAAGTCGGGGTTTGGGGTTTGCTTCTCTTCCTTTTCTAGTGTGGTGAGTGGAACTGAGCTTGATTTTGATTGCAAGGTCTCTCCCCAGTGCTCAGCCCTGGACTTTAAAATGCAAATGAGCATTGTTCTTTTAAATGCAAATCGCTCCTGATACCTTCTCTGGTTTGGGTTTCCTCTTGCTGCGTCTGTTTGCTCTCAGTTAATGGAGGTTTTGTTGCACACTCCTGCAGCCACAAACCTCAGTGTGCCTCCTTTGGAGCCCAGCAGTCTGCAGAGGTCATAGAACCCCAGAAGGGCTCAGGCTGGAAGGGACCTCAGAGCTCCTCTGCTCCAGCCTCCTGCCATGCCCAGGGACACCTCTCAGCCACACTCAGCTGCTCAGGGCCTCATCCTGCCTGACCTGCAACACTCCCAGCAGCAGGAGGACACAGAGCTGCTGGAGAGAGGCCAGAGGAGGCCACAGAGATGAGCCCAGGGCTGGAGCAGCTCTGCTGTGAGCTCAGGCTGAGGGAGCTGGGGGGGTGCAGCCTGCAGAGGAGAAGGCTCCAGGGGGACCTCAGAGCTGCTGCCAGGGCCTGAAGGGAGCCTGCAGGAAGGCTGCAGAGGGACTTGTGCTGAGGGGGTCTGAGCCAGGCCAAGGGGCAATGGTTTGGAGCTGAGGCAGAGCAGGCTGAGAGTGGAGCTGAGGAAGAAGTTGGTGAGTGTGAGGGTGGTGAGAGCCTGGCACAGGCTGCCCAGGGAGGCTGTGGCTGCCTCCTGCCTAGGGGTGCTCAAGGCCAGGCTGGATGAGGCAGGACTGGAGGTGAGGTCTGAGCAGGGCACAATGCCCTCTCTTGCCCTGCTGCCCATGCTCCTCTGGCTGCAGCTCCCTTCCCACCTCTCCCATTCTGTGGTTCACTGGTGCTGAAGCTGTGAGCTGTGTAGGACAGCAGGAACCTGTCAAACACACAGACATGGGACCTGGGGACGTGGTTTAATGGCCCTGGTGGTGTTAGGGGAATGGTTGGACTCAGTGACCTCAGAGAGCTTTGCCAGCCCTAACAGCTCTGTGATTATATGAACCTCTTGACAGGTTCATGCTCTTGAAAAGAAATTGCCTCTGTCCATGTTCTGAAGGGACACAGTGTGACAGTGTCCTGTGTCCCCAGAGAAGTCCTGCTGCTCCCCTCCTGTCACCTATGGCTGGACAGCTCTGCATCACAACTGGGCTCTCCCAGGAGTACCCTGGGGAGCTGGGGCAGGGCCAGAGAAGGGCACCAGAGCTGGGACAGGGTCTGGAGAGCAGGGCTGGGGAGGAGCAGCTGAGGGAGCTGGGGGTGTGCAGGGTGGAGAAGAGGAGCCTGAGGGAGACCTCATTGCTCTCTGCAGCTCCCTGAGAGGAGGCTGCAGCCAGCTGGGCTTGGGCTCTGCTGCCTAGGAACAAGGCACAGGACAAGAGCAAATGGCTTCAAACTGTCCCAGGGTCGGTTCAGGTTTGCCATGAGGAGCAATTTCTGCTCCCAAAGGGTTGTCCAGACCTGGCCCAAGCTGCCCAGGGTAATGATGGAGTCCCCATGCCTGGAGGCATTTCAAAGCCCTGGAGATGTGGTGCTGAGAGCCAGGGGTTGTTGGTGCCCTGGCAGTGCTGAGAGCCAAGGGTTGTTGGTGCCCTGGCAGTGCTGAGAGCCAGGGGTTGTTGGTGCCCTGGCAGTGCTGAGGGCCAGGGGTTGTTGGTGCCCTGGCAGTGCTGAGGGCCAAGGGTTGTTGGTGCCTTGGCAGTGCTGAGAGCCAGGAGTTATTGGTGCCCTGGCAGTGCTGAGGGCCAAGGGTTGTTGGTGCCCTGGCAGTGCTGAGGGCCAGGAGTTCTTGGTGCTCTGGCAGTGCTGAGGGCCAGGGGTTGTTGGTGCCCTGGCAGTGCTGAGGGCCAAGGGTTGTTGGTGCCCTGGCAGTGCTGAGGGCCAGGGGTTGTTGGTGCCCTGGCAGTGCTGAGGGCCAGGGGTTGTTGGTGCCCTGGCAGTGCTGAGTTAAGGGCTGGACTGGATGACCTGAAAGTTCTGTCCCACCCAAAAGGGTTCTGTGTGGCAAGGGCTGCCCACTCCTCTGCCCTCTCCCCGGCAGGGTGGTGGCTTTTGCCGCGGAGCAGGCAGCCAAGCCCTGGGAGCAGCTGACGCTGGAGGCAGCAGCGCAGAGCAGGTTTGCAAACCAGGAGCCTGTGTCAAAAATAACTGCAAGGCAGAGAGGAGAAAATGTCTTTGTGCAAGGCTGTGTAGGAGCAGCAGAGCTGCAGCAGCTGCCGCTCGCCGGTGCCCACATGCAGAGACTGAAATAGCGCTGGGGGGGTTGGGTGCAGCAGGCCCCATGCAAGGCTGGGCAGGGGGCAGCCAGGGTGGCACTGGCCCTTTGCAGGTGCAGTTGAGCTGTGTGGGGTTCACAGAATCACAGGATGGTTTAGGTTGGAAAGGACCTCCAAGATCATCTAGTTCCAGCCCAGTCCCCCCCCCACAGGCACCATCTGCAGATCACCTCCTGGGACAGCCTCCAGGGCTCTGGCACAGGCTGCCAAGGTGTTCAAGGCCAGGGTGGGTAAGGTCTGGAGCAGCTGAGTCTGGCTGAGAGGTGTCCCTGGGCATGGAGGGGGTTTGGAGCAGAGGAGCTCTGAGGTCCCTTCCAGCCTGAGCCCTTCTGTGGCTCTAGCAGCAGCAGAGGGTCCTGTGGGTCAACAGCTTTGCCAGCTCTGTCCCACTCTGAGCCATAGCTGCAGTAGTGACTGTGTGCTTAGTTCTCTCTGTTATATTCCAACAGTCATGGCAGTCTGGTGAAGCCTGAGCTCCCTTGCAGCCTGAGCCATGCTGAGGCTCTGTGGTGATTTTGGTGGTGCCCTGTCATAGGGCAAGGGGCACAACCTGGACCATCAGAATTTCCATCTGATCATGAGCAGTAACTGCTTTACTTTGAGGGTGCTGGAGGCCTGGAGCAGGCTGCCCAGAGAGGTTGTGCAGTCTCCTGCTCTGCAGAGCTTCCAGCCCCAGCTGGATGTGTTCCTGTGTGCCCTGCCCTGGGTGCCCCTGCTTTGGCAGGGGGCTTGGACTGGATGATCTCTGGAGGTCCCTTCCCAGCCTTGACATTCTGTGGTGCTGTGAGTAAATAAAGGAGATTTCATTGCTGCATAAAAATGGGCTTGGAGCTATGGATCTGAACTCTTTCTGTTCTCTATTTACTTCTTTACTAATTACTGTCTATTGATCAAGCATAGCTAAGGATGTCCATTGATCAAGGATGGAACTAATTTTACTTGGCAAGAGGTGGGGGTTGGTCTCTTCCCCCAAGGGACAAGCAACAGGATAAAGGGTTGGGAGACCCTGGCACAGGCTGCCCAGGGAGGCTGTGGATCTGCCCTCCCTGCAGGTGTTCCAGGCCAGGCTGGAGGCTTGAGCAGGCTGTGCTGGGGGGAGGTGCCCCTGGGCACGGCAGGGGTGTGAGCAGAGCTTGTCGTCCCCAGCAGGTGCCCCCTCACCTGCGCTGGCACAGAGGTTGTCCCTCCCCAGCTGCAGGGCTCTGCGCTTCTTGCCGACCCTCACCGGGTTCCCCTGTGCCCCTCTTTGCTCCACAGTGTCTGCTTCTGAGGGCTCTGCACCCCTCCCCCCACCCTTTCAGACCCGCTCTGCTCTCCCTGGCAGCTCTGCCAGCGGAGCCCAAGTGCAGCTGTGAAGCAGTGAGCTGCCAGCCTGCAGGTTCTGCCGGGCAGGCCATGAGGAGCTCAGTGCTCGTTCGCTGCCCTCCAGCTGGAGGTCAGCTGCAGCTGCCGAGGCTGCTCCTGCTTGGCTCTGCTGCGCCCTGCAGCTCTGCCTGCCAGCAGCAAACGGAGCTGTGCTCGCACCGAGGGGGGGCAGCTCCTGGAGAAGCCTTCACCTCTGCTTTGGGGTTCTAACTGGTGTGGAGACCGTGAGGGATGTATTTTGTCCTGGGCTGAGCTGAAGCAGACCCAGCTCTAGTCAGGGCTGGGTCTTCTCTGTGAGCCCCCTGAGGAGAGGCTGAGGGAGCTGGGGGTGTGCAGCCTGCAGAAGAGGAGGCTCAGGGCAGAGCTCATTGCTCTCTGCAGCTACCTGAAGGGANGGGTGAGCTTGGAGCTCTCTTCCAACCTGCTCGATTCTGTGATTCTCACGTCCCTCAGGCACTCTGCAGCTCAGGGCAGGTTGGCACAGCCAGGGGCTGCTTCTAGCAGGGAGAGGCTGATGGGGACAGCTCCTGCCAAGGGCTGGCTGCACAGAGGCTCTGCCTGAGACCTGCTACTGGGCACAGCAAGGGCACTGCCACAGCTTGTGCCAAAGGAAAAGGTCCACCTCAGACATGGCTTGCAGTGGCCACCTGCCTGAGCTCAGTATTTTCCCAGCTGCTTCAGGACCAATTTTAGCTTTCTTCTGAAAGTGTGGAGTGAAGGCACAGAGTCCCAGCAGGGTGTGGTGGGAAGAGACCTCTGGAGCTCACCCAGCCCAAGCCCTGCTCCAGCAGGGCACCCACAGCAGCCTGCCCAGCAGCACAGTGCCCAGCTGGGGCTGGAAGCTCTCCACACAAGGAGACTGCACAACCTCTCTGGGCAGCCTGCTCCAGGCCTCCAGCACCCTCACAACAAACAACTTTCTCCTCCTCTCCAGCTGGCACCTCCTGGCTCCCAGCTCGTGCCCCTTGTGCCTTGTCCTGTCCCCGGGCACTACCTCACTCAGATGAGCCACTGAATATCCAGGACACCAATGACAATTAGCAGGCTGAAGGACTTCAACTGCAGAGCAGCTGCTGGTAGCAAGCAAGAGGCTGGAGGGAGCTGAGGCTCTGCAGAGCTGCATCCCTGGAGGCAGTTGGGTTCTGTGGATGTTGTCCAGGCTCAGAAGCAGGTCACACCTGCTCCTGCCATCCTGCTCCTGGCTAGGTCACAGAATCACAGGAGGGTGGGGGCTGGAAGGGAGCTCTGGAGAACACCAAGTCCAAGCTCCTGCTAAAGCAGGCTGGACGGTCACTGGTGTTGGAGTTGTGGGTGGGAATGGGTCACCTGCCTCCAGTGAGGAGGGAGCTCTTGTGATGAAGGCCAGACTCTGGGTATCTGGAAAAGCTCTTCCCAGCTTCTCCACTGCATCAGGGATCAGAGATGAATGCACGGCCAGAGCAGGCCGTGTCACAGCAAGCTTGCTGGTGCAGGGAAGGTGGAGGGTCATGGCCTGGTGTTTGGGAGCTGAGGGCTGCTGCTGGGAGCTTGGAGCAGTCAGAGAAGGACTCCCCTGGAGTGAAGTGCACCAAGTCCTTTTTCCTTAGTGACCAAAACGTATCGGTGGCAGGTAAAGAGCAGAAGACGACTCCTGGAATCCCAGGGTGGTGTTGGAAGGGACCTCTGGAGGGCATCCAAGCCCCCAGTGGGTACCCAGAGCAGCTTGCCCAGGGTCAGAAATGCAAACTCCACCAGGCTGAGGAGAGAACAGGTTGGAATGGATTGAAGCAGCTGCTCAGTGAGGGGTTTCCCGCTGGAGTTTGCATCCCACCCAAACCAAGAGATTGGCTTCTGGAGTGCCTGGGTGGGCTTGGTGGGGGAGGCAAAAAGGGAGGCAGTGGAGGGCAGGGAGGAGCAGAGGTGTGGTAAGTGGTGGCAATGGCCACGAAGGGGCACAGGCATGCCAGGGGCTCGGGTCAGCAGGGAGGGCTGAGTGGTCTGAAGGCCTTCACATTAAACTTGGCTGTAGAGCTCCAGCTTTAGATACCTTTGCATGGCCTGGAGAAAGAGAGGCTGAGGGAGACCTCATTGCTCTCTGCAGCTCCCTGAGAGGAGGGAGATCTTGGAGGGGTGTGTGTGTGTGTGTGTGTGTGTTTGACTCTGCTCCCAAGGAACAAGTGACAGGACAGGAAATGGCTTCAGATTGCTCCAGGGGAGGTTTAGGTTGAACATGAAGAACAATTTCTTCTCCTTGAGAGTTGTCCAGGACTGGCCCAAGGTGCCCTGGGCAGTGATGCAGTCCCCATGCCTGGAGGGCTTCAAAGCCCTGGAGATGTGGTGCTGAGGGCCAGGGGTTGGTGGTGCCCTGGCAGTGCTGGGGTAAGGGCTGGACTGGGTGATCTGAAAGGTCTCTTCCAACCCAAATAATGCTCTGCCAGGTGACCCTTTCCTTTCTGCACATCTAGCACAGAAAAGGTGAAATGAGTGGGCAACAGCCCCAACGTCCAGAGCTGTGGCTGTCCCACTCCTGAAACCTTCCCCTGCTAGCGGGCACAGATGGCTGCTCGAAGTGCTTTGCCTCCAAGGCAGTGCCCACTCTGTGCTAGCTGAGCTGCTCTGAGCTGCGGGGAGTTCACAGCAGATTGCAGAGATGCAAGTGGAAGGTAAGAAGAGGCAAGGAGCTCTGAGCTGTCTATTTCTAGAGTGGCAACTGGCAGAGAGTCAGCAGCACACAGTTGGGAAGAGATGGGACTGATCCCACAGGGGTGGGAAGGGACCTCTGCGGCTCACCCAGCACAACCCCTGCCAAAGCAGGGCACCCACAGCAGCCTGCCCAGCAGTACAGTGCCCAGCTGGGGCTGGAAGCTCTCCACACAAGGAGACTTCACAACCTCTCTGGGCAGCCTGCTCCAGGCCTCCAGCACCCTCACAACAAACAACTTTCTCCTCCTCTCCAGCTGGCACCTCCTGGCTTGCACTCTGTGCCCCTTGCCCTGTCCCTGGGCACCAGTGAGCAGAGCCTGGCCCCAGCCTCTTGCCCCCCACAGGTGCTTCAGCTCTTGCTGAGCATTGCTCAGCTGCCCTCTGGGGCTGCTCTCCTGCAGGCTCTCAGCCCCAGGGCTCTCAGCCTTTGCTGCTCCAGGCCCCCAGATGACCTCCCTGGGGGTGTCAGTTCAGCAGGAGGACTGCAGCTGAATGGTCCCTGAGAGTTTCCATACAGACATTTGCTCTACTGGTGCTGACTCTGGGCAGGACCTTCTTGCTGGCAACTGCTCCATGAGGAGTGGAGCTCTAAGGGTCTTGGTTGCTGCAGAATGAGTTCTGCTGTGGTTATGAATCCATCAGCTGAGGTTTTACACACCTGTGGCTGTGCCAGAGTGGCAAACCTGGCAATGAATCTGCTCCAGCCCTTAGTGCTGCTGTGCTTTGACCATGGCCTTGTAGGTCATTGCTAGTGATGGGTTGGAAGTTTGTCCTCTGTGTGATGTGGTGAGTTAGAGAGTTTTGTCTTTGGGACCCTGAGGGACAGCTTCACCTCAGTGCTTCTAGGAGAAGGAGGCTGCTTTGAAGGAGGAACAGGACCTTGAGGCCCGTTTGAGCCTCTGCACTCTGCAGACAGGAGCAGCAGAGGCTGGAGGAGCAGCCTGAGATCCCTCTGGTGACCCTTGGCAGGAGCTAGGAGGTCTCACTGCAGATTCCTCTTCCACCATCTCCCTGGCTCTGCACAGGTGGTGCTGTTGGTGGGTTCCAAAGCTCCTCTCTTCAGTGGCTTTTGCTGCCCCCAGCTCTGTGCTGGGCTGCACACATGGCTGGAGCTCAGGGGGGAACGTGCAGCTCCTACTGATGGAAGCTCACTTGTGGAGGAGAGAGAAATGTGTCAGCTGGAGGCTTTGGAACACTCTGCTTCTGCTCTGGGTCCCTGCTGCCTTTCTTCTTTCCTTCCTTTTTTCCTCTTTTCCTGTCTTTTGAGGGAGAGGGTGGAATGTAATTAAGGAGGCTGAACAAGTGCTGGTAATTAAAAGCTTGAGCTGTAAGGCGAACTCGCCCAGCTCAGTTTCTTGTTAGGGCTCAGTCCTGCAGCTGAAGTGTCTGCCAGGACTGCTGCAGGGCAGCACTGTGGCACCCCTGGGAAAGGTCTCTGGGGGGGATTCACAGCTGATTGCAGCAGGCTGGAAGGGACCCTCCAGGGGCATCCTGGCCGCCCCCTGCAGCACAGGGACACCTCCAGCCAGAGCAGGCTGCACAGGGACACAGCAAGGCTGAGCTTGGATGGCTGCAGGGATGGGGCCTCAAGCACAGCCCTGGGCAGCCTGTGCCAGGCTCTCCCCACCCTCACTCTGCAGAGCTTCCTCCTCAGCTCCAACCTAACTCTGCCCTGCTCCAGCCCCAAACCATTGCCCTCAGCCTGTCCCCACAGCCCCTTCTGAGCAGTCCCTCCCCTGCCTGCCTGCAGCTCTCCTGCAGATGCTGAAATGCAGCTCTGAGCTCTGCCTGCAGCCTTCTCCTCTCCAGGCTGCACAGCCACAGCTCAGTGGGCATGGTGGTGTTGGGTGGATGGTTGGAGTGGTTGATCCTGGATGGCTTCTGTAGCCTCAGTGGTTGTGTGAGCACTTATCAGGCTGGCTAAGGTGGAGGTCATTGTGAGAGTCCTCAGAGCTGGGTGTTGCAGGAGGACTCCACCAGGCACAATCTGCTGGCACATCCTGGGGGGCAGTGGCTGCCACAGCCTTCTCCTGCCTCCTCAGGAACACCTGCTTGGCCCAGAACACAACTCAGGTCTACAGCTCAATGTGATGTCAGCCATAATGTCTTCTTTCAGAAGTCTTGCTCCCACTATCTCACCTTAGAATCTGATTGAGTTGGAAGGGACCTTAAAGCTCAGCCAGCTCCAGCCCCCTGCCATGGGCAGGGACACCTCCCACCAGCACAGATTGCTCAAGGTCTCACTCAGCCTGGCCTGGAACACCTCCAGGGTTCCATAAAAGTGGATTTCAAGTCCTGGCCAGTCCAATGCTGTCTCATTTCTCTGAAAACACCAAGCAAGAAGCTTGCCACTGCTGTACAGATGACAGAGACCTCTCAGCTCACAGCTTTCAAGGAGGCATCAAGAACAGCTCCTTCTGAGCCTCAATGGGAAGAGGCAGGCAGCAGCATTTGCTGCCTCCTTCTGCTGGCTACTAATTAGAAGATGTGGAGATGGCATCCAGGTGGTTGCAGGTGTGACAGCTGAAGTCCAGTTTCTGGCCTCATTTTGCTGATCAAGTCTCTCTGAGCCTCTTTGTAAACTTGCTTTGTGTTCTTTCTAGAGATTTCTGCCTTTCTTCCTCTTTTTTGATCTTCCTTCCCCAGCAAAACAGCAGATTGTTATCCATGCAGGAGGAAAAAACTTCACAGAAACTTGGGTTTAGTTGGTTTTCTCTTTTTACAGTCTTGGTTTGTGTTTCAAATGAGCAACCAAAGCTGCCTTAGCTCTTCCTCCCAGCAGAAGAGCAGGAGCTGGAGGATCTCATCTCTCTTTGCTTCTGGAATTGCAACTGGAGATCCCCAATGTCCTCACTGGCTGCAGCAAGTAATGCTCCTCATGCAGAGCTCTGCCTTGCAGGCAGTGCCCAGAGAGGTCAAGGCTGGAAGGGACCTCTGGCGATCATCTAGTCCAGCCAGGGGCACCCACAGCAGCTTGCCCAGCAGCACAGTCCCCATCTGGGGCTGGAAGCTCTCCAGAAATGAGATTCCACAACCTCTCTGGGCAGCCTGCTCCAGGCCTCCAGCACCCTCACAACAAACAACTTGCTCCTCCAGTTTCTCCTTTTCTCCTCCTGGTTTCCATCTTTTGCCCCTTGCCCTGTCCCTGGGCACCAGTGAGCAGAGCCTGGCCCCAGCCTCTTGCCCCCCACAGGTGCTTCAGCTCTTGCTGAGTATTGCTCAGCTGCCCTCTGGGGCTGCTCTTCTGCAGGCTCTCAGCCCCAGGGCTCTCAGCCTTTGCTCAGCCTCCTGTTTGCATGGAGACCTCTTGCTGGAGCAATGCTTTTGACCTTGATATCCAGACCACTGCCCTCCAGCCATTCCCTGCCAGCCCAGGCTGTTCCCACCAGCTGCCTCCTCTGCAGCTCGTTCCTCCTCGCTGCTGAGAGTGAGGAG
Organism: Eubucco bourcierii; assembly: GCA_013396675.1. Classification (NCBI taxonomy): domain Eukaryota; kingdom Metazoa; phylum Chordata; class Aves; order Piciformes; family Ramphastidae; genus Eubucco; species Eubucco bourcierii. The sequence goes on along the minus strand of VWZE01016729.1, from coordinate 588 downwards.
ACACTGAAGGACGTTGCCCAGAGAAGCTGGGGATGCCCAACCCTTGTCCAGCGACAGGGTGAGTGGCCTGGAAGAAACTTCTCATCTGAGGGCTTCATACCAGCAACTATGAATTGCGCTGCTGCCTCCTGCCCTGCGCTGCTGCCTCCTGCCCTGCGCTGCTGCCTCCTGCCCTGCGCTGCTGCCTCCTGCCCTGCGCTGCTGCCTCCTGCCCTGCGCTGCT
>VWZE01016728.1:1439-12355 GCA_013396675.1 Eubucco bourcierii | reverse complement strand
TCTGTGTGCGCCCCCCTGAGATTGTGTTCCCCAGCACCAGATTTATTTCATCTCCCATAAGTGAAGCACAAAGAATAACTCTTGGCTCTGCCTGCAAACTCTTCCCTTCTCAGCACTGTGGGTGCCACCCCACCAGCACCCTGACCCACCTCCCCTCCAGCATCCTGTCTGCCCCCTCCCCAAGCTCCTATGGGAGCCTCTAACCTCTGTGTGTGTCCCCCTCAGATTGTGTTGCCCAGCAGCAGATTTATTTCATCTCCCATAAGTGAAGCACACCAGCATCCTGCCTCCCCCCACCCAGCTTTAATGCAGGCTGCTCAGCCCATCAGGAACGAGCATTAGTGACTTGATGGACCAAAGCCACTCCACTGTGCATGAAGCATATTAAGCATCACATCGACCCTCGCTCTTNAAAGAATAACTCTTGGCTCTGCCTGCAAACTCTTCCCTCCTTGCAGCCAGCACAGCAGCACCCTGACCACCACCCCAGCATCCTGCCTCCCCCCACCCAGCTTTAATGCAGGCTGCTCAGCCCATCAGGAACGAGCATTAGTGACTTGATGGACCAAAGCCACTCCACTGTGCATGAAGCATATTAAGCATCACATCGACCCTCGCTCTTGATGAGCGTAACATGCATAACAAACAGGCTCAGCCCTTGGCTCCAGCTGCTCACACACCTTCCAGGTCATGCAAAGAGCCTCAAATGACACCAGGGACAACTACTAGGGGGTCCTTGCTGGTGGAAGGAACTCCCAGGGCAGAGCTCAGCTCTCCTGCAGTGAGTGGGGTTGGAGGAAAGCGAGACGTAGCTCAGAAGACACAAGGCACCCATCCCCATCCTCATTTGTGACCAAGGGAGAAGGTTTGAAGGGCAAGGAAGCTGCTGAAGGGCCTGAAGAGCACCTTGTGAGAAGCAGCTGAGGGAACTGGGATTGTTCAGCCTGGAGAAGGGGAGGTTAAGGGAAGACCTTCTGGCTCTCTACAACTCCCTGGTAAGAGGCTGGAGCCAGGGTAGGTTTGGTCTCCTCTCTCTGGTATCAAGTGGTAGAAAAGAGGGAATGGTCTGAAATTGCACCAGGGGAGGATTAGGTTGGATATTAGGAAATAAATTCTTTCCTGCAAGAAAAGGCCCTGGAACAGGTTACCCAGGGAGGTGGTAGAGTCCCCATCCCTGGAGGTATCCAAAAAATGGCAGTTCAGGACATGGTTGAGTGGCCATGGCGGTGTTGGGCTGATGGTTGGACTTGATGGTCTTAGAGGTCTTTTCCAATCAAAGCAATTCTCTGATCCTGTAAGCTGCCACCACACATGGGTGCATTGCCACCACCAGCAGCCACCATCTCAGTGCTGCAGAGCACTTCCAAGCCTCTTATCCCCCACAATTTATTCTTTAATTGGCAAAGCCTCTAGTATCACAAATATTACCAATCTGACACCTCATCCTGTAAAAAAAAACAGAAGCCTTTTATCTTCTGTTGCCACATCCTTGCCTATCACTTACTGGTCTACCTCATACTTCTCACTGGAAGGTCTGAAGCCACACAGGAGAGGCCTTGGAAAGGCTCTAAAACTCGATTTTCCTCTTACAACTCACCTCATTGGGTCTGCTCAGGGATTGGATCTTGCCTTTCCTCCTGGCCAAACCCACACACAGGTGGTTAGATGAAGGAACACCCCACAGGATCCCAGTGGGGACCAGCTCAGGAGCCTTTCCCTACCTCCTGCCCAACACAGCAAGTGACAAAGTTGCAATTCATCAGCTTTAATTACAAGAAGAAGAAGAAGAAAAACCACCCAGGAGAACCCATCCTGCGTCAGGCAAGTGGCTGCAAACCGACTTTCACCCAGAGCTGGAGAAGTTAAAACAAAATAAACCAGCTTGGATCCTTTTTATCCTCAGCTCCTGTAATTTCAGCATGTCCAAACAGATTTTGGTGTGTGTTTGTAACTGGTAACTTCATTTGCTCCCGGGCTGGGACCTTAAATGCCAAGTTTCATCTCCAAGTCAGTTTTTATGGCTGAGTTACATTAAGTCCTGGGAGAAAAGGGAGGGAGGAAGGGGACACGAGCAAGGATAGCAAAGTTGAGGGGTCATTAGAAAATGCAAGTCCAAAGCTTCTAAGAATGGGTCAGCAGGGCAAAAATCATTGATCTTGTGGAGATCTGCCAACAAACACCAGCAGCAAAAAGGTTTGATGGACAAACTCAAGCTCCTGATTGAGACTGAGAAGGGAATGCTCAGATGGGAGCAGAGCCCAAGATGAGTGGGGACCTTCACAGCCTTGGGCATGTCAAAGAGTGGTAGAATGCACTGGGTTGGAAGGGACCTCTGGAGGCCTTCCAGTCCAGCCCCTACTGCAGCAAGCAGGGACCTCTTCAACTAGATCAGTTTGCTCAGATCCTCATCAAAAGCCTGACCTTGAATGTTCCCAGAACCTCCACCACCTCCCTGGGCAACCTGCTCCAGTGTTCCACCACACCTCACAACAAAGAGCTGCTTCCCAATGTCCAACCCAAGTCTACCCTGCTCTGCTTTCAGACCTCTTGTCCTAGGGCCACATGTGCTGGCAAACAGTCCCTCCTCAGCTGCCCATGGAGCTCAGGCAGCCTGCTGGTGTAAAGGGCTTGCAGGAATCTGGCCCCAGACCTCAGGCTTACTCTTGATGGCTGCAGCAATGCCAAGGTTGCCAGGGCCATGGCTGCAAATCCACCTCTGTAGACTCCACCACATGAAATTACCATAACTAGGACATTTCACGCTCCTCTCCCATCAAGCTGTTTAGAGCAAATTAAATTTCTCCCTAACCAGCCTGTAACAGTTCTCCTTAGATGTGGATCTAAATGTTAATTGCAGTGACAATAACAGGTCTGATCCTGCACTCCTTATTTGGCTAAAGCCTCCCACAGAAGCCAAAGGAATTTTGCCCCAGAGAAGACAGCTGGATGCAGTCCCACATTTCCAGTCTCTTGAAGATGCCAGAAGGTAGCAAGGAGATTTTTGTGGTGTTACAAACCTTCTCCTTCCCCTTCTTCCCCCCCTCCCTCTATCTCCCCTCAATTCTTTAATGCACTATTAATTTAATAAGCTCTACCAGGCTGCCTAATGCTCTGCTCAACTTCAGCTTTGCACTTCCCAGCTCGGGACTTAAATCATCATGGGAGGGACGTTAAGATAATTTTTGCAGGTCATTGGCTCATACATCTGCTTGATGAAGGGATGCTTGAAGGTCCTGCACTGCCTGGAAGAGCTGTCCTGTGAAGCTCCAAGCAGCTCTTGTTCTCTCTCTGCCCTTGGGTAACTCAAACACCCTTCAGCCTGGGGTCCTAAGAAAGGCCAAGTTAGAGGATGGGATAATTTGAGGTCTACCTGTCCTCGTCTCAGCTTTCAGCCCCATCACTCAGTTGCAGCTGAATTTTGAGAGCTACTGTCTTCACTGACATCTAAGAATCAATCAGGCAAAGGCTTCTCCCTCCATCCCCACACTCCCACTCTCTTGCCAGCCTGCTCAAGGCATTTGGGGCAAAGGGATCCAGGTGTGTGTGGGCATCAGCGTGAGGTAGGTGCTGAGTTGTTTTGGTGGAGGCTGAGAGCTGAGACTGCATCCAGACCTGAGCACTTGGGCCCAGAAAGGGGATTTGGAAAACACAGCTTTTATTATTATTTTTTTTCTAAGTGATTCCAGCTTATCTTTTCCACATCCCAGAATTATCTGATGGGACAAAAGCAAAACCTGCTGGGATTTTTTTTTTTTTTCTACTGCTACATGCCCTCCTGCACAGTTAGAAACAAAACCTCATTTTATTCCCCTCTTTGGCTACATTTTGTTGCAGATTAAAGCAAAACCAAATTCCAAGTCTGGGTGAAAAGGAAGGGGAGAACTTCACAGGCTGTGTTTGGGCTCTGTCTCCCTCAGCACAAGCTGCAATGGGTGGCCAGAGCTACCCTGATGTAGGAACAAGGAGGGTTTGGAGCTCATGGCCAGAGTCACAAAATCATGTTTGGAAGGGACCTTAAGGTCCAACCACGACCTAACATTTCCATCAAAACTGTTAGACTGTGTCCCTAAGCTCTTCATCCAAGCATCCTTCCTTGAGAAGGCAGTGGCTGACACAAGCAACCTGATTCCATGTGAGCTGAAAACCAAACCCAGGCAAGCAAAGACCTCTTCCATTCATACAGACATTGTGGGACTCCAACCCACATGGATCATCCCAGCTCCACTGAGTGGGACACCAGCACACATGGAGCATCCCCAACTCCACTGAGTGGGACACAACCTACATGGAGCATCCCCAACTCCACTGAGTGGGACACCAGCACACATGGAGCATCCCCAACTCCACTGAGTGGGACACCAGCCCTCATGGAGCATCCCCAGCTCCGGTGTGTGGGACACCACAAGGACCTACATCTTGTTCTGAGGGGCAAGAGGAGCTCACATGCTGCTTTCCCTCCCAGTCCCAGCCAAGCCAAGAGACAGAGCAGGGCTCTAAAAGACAGGTCAGAGGTTATAGGATCACAAAAAGACCCTGGGGTCTGAAAGTGGAGGTAGTCCCCAGGCACACAACTCAGCAGAGCCTTGCCAGGACCTCTCAACATCCATCAGACACATCCAAACCATCCTCCCCAACCCAAACAGCTGCAGGAGGTTGGGACTTCTGCTCCTCAGGGAGCCCTTCCACATGCAAACCAGCAAGAACTCTAAAGCCTGAGACATCTCTCCAAGTGCTGGAGATCCAAACTGCTTTGTTTTCTTCCAGCAGCATTTACCAGGCTGCTGCTGTTTGTTTATGAAGTGAAACACAGATGATTTATTTGATCTGCTGGAGCTGGAGAGCCACATTCCCACGCCAAGGACAGGCAGAGATGCTGCCTTCTCCCCTCTTCTGAAGTCTGCTCAGCTAAAACAGTGCAGTGCAGAGTCAGAAGTGCTGTGCTGCACTCTCAGCTGCCTCCAAACTGGACATTAAATGCTGATTAGTGACCTCCTGACTCTCAAGCTGTAAAGTTGCATTTGTCCTTGCCTGTCTCTGCATACAGAGCAAGGCTTAATAAAGTGTTCAAGCAGTTAAAACAGGTTTGGGGAAGAGGTCTCAAGGTACTCAAGCTCCTGTCTGGATCTGGCTTGAATGATCCTAGGAGAGGTTTCTTCCTCTTGTGCTCTGCTGGTAGATTTGGTTTAGCATGTCTCACCTGGCTTGCAGGGACAGTGATTTAATTAACTGCTTTGGGGGGGAAAAAAAAAAAAGTGTTCTTCAGATGGAAAGTCTGGTTCTGCCTTTTTTAACACCTGGGGATCTCTTTATGTCATCTCATCACTCAAACCAGGGCTTGGCTGCCAAGAAAGCCAACAAAGAAAGCATCAATGGATGGAAGATGAAACACAGAGAAAAAACTCTGAGGTTTATGGCTCTGTGGGGAAGAAACATGGAGTATGTTTCCTCCACTGAGTGGGACACCAACCCACATGGAGCATTCCCAACTCCACTGAGTGGGACACAACCCACATGGAGCATCCCCAACTACACTGAGTGGGACACAACCCACATGGAGCATCCCCAACTCCATTGAGTGGGACACAACCCACATGGAGCATCCCCAACTACACTGAGTGGGACACAACCCACATGGAGCATCCCCAACTCCACTGAGTGGGACTCCAGCACACATGGAGCATCCCCAACTCCACTGAGTGGGACACAACTCACATGGAGCATCCCCAACTCCACTGAGTGGGACACCAACCCACATGGAGCATCCCCAACTCCACTGAGTGGGACTCCAGCACACATGGAGCATCCCCAACTCCACTGAGTGGGACACAACCCACATGGAGCATCCCCAACTCCACTGAGTGGGACTCCAGCACACATGGAGCATCCCCAACTCCACTGAGTGGGACACAACTCACATGGAGCATCCCCAACTCCACTGAGTGGGACACAACTCACATGGAGCATCCCCAGCAAGTGAGACATGAGCCAAAACCTCCCCTGATGTGAACAAGCAGCACACTGACCAAACCTGAGCAGCAGCTGAAGCTCATCCTACACTGCTACAAGGAGGCTGTGCCTCAACTGCTGCTCAGCCTCATGGCAGAGAGGCCACTTGATGCACCCCAGGGCTTGAGGATGCCACCCAATCACTCCAAGCTTTCTCCACTACCCTTCCTCCTGGTCCCTGCATACAAAACACACTGCAAATGAAGTGTGAAGATAATCTGCTTTATCTTGGGCATTTATTACTGCTGATTGTTGGATAAATCTCCCTCTGTTCACATCCATATACATAAGGTGGACATAAATATGCAGTACCCAGAGCCTTTCTGATGATGTCAATGTAGCCCCCATAAAGGATAAGGGAGGGGGGGGGGAAATGATTCATAATATTTATATGACAGACATGATATGAACTGTAATAGCCTGTTGGGATGGGGACTATCCATAGGTCTCTGTCAGCCACAAATGTGATTTAAATATTATAGATGTGGCAACTGTAGCATTAGTAATATGAGAGCTGTTATTGATAGTGGTCATAAACTGCAGTAGTTTTGCACTGAAGAATGTGAAAAATCATCCAGTGGTTTCCCTAATGGTCTTGCCAGCAAGGCACTGGAAAGGAAGTGTGCTTTCAATGCCTCCTTTTCTTCAAATGCCTCCTCCCCACCCCAAATTACCATCCCAGTCCATATTTTACTCTGCTGCTGTCAAACTGTGGCAGTTCATCCTCCTAAGTCTGGCTGGGAAGGATGAAAAGGGAAAGCCCTGGGGTTGTTGGTGGTGAGGCTGTTTGAAGGTTGTGGGTGCTGCAGGTGCTTTCTGTACAGAGCAGGAGTGGAAGGGGCAGCAGGAAGGCTGGGGAGGGATTATTGACAAGGGGCAATGGGTTTGAAGTGGCAGAGGGGAGATGGAAAAGTGGATGTTAGGAGGAAGTTGTTTGCAGGGAGGGTGGGGAGACACTGGCACAGGATGCCCAGGGAGGTTGTGGAGCACAGAAGCACCCAACGTGATCTTTGATCACGTTGGGTGATTCTGTGCTCCACAACCTCCCTGAAGGTCTTCTGTGCTCCACAACCTCCCTGAAGGTCTTCTGTGCTCCACAACCTCCCTGAAGGTCTTCTGTGCTCCACAACCTCCCTGAAGGTCTTCTGTGCTCCACAACCTCCCTGAAGGTCTTCTGTGCTCCACAACCTCCCTGAAGGTCTTCTGTGCTCCACAACCTCCCTGAAGGTCTTCTGTGCTCCACAACCTCCCTGAAGGTCTTCTGTGCTCCACAACCTCCCTGAAGGTCTTCTGTGCTCCACAACCTCCCTGAAGGTCTTCTGTGCTCCACAACCTCCCTGAAGGTCTTCTGTGCTCCACAACCTCCCTGAAGGTCTTCTGTGCTCCACAACCTCCCTGAAGGTCTTCTGTGCTCCACAACCTCCCTGAAGGTCTTCTGTGCTCCACAACCTCCCTGAAGGTCTTCTGTGCTCCACAACCTCCCTGAAGGTCTTCTGTGCTCCACAACCTCCCTGAAGGTCTTCTGTGCTCCACAACCTCCCTGAAGGTCTTCTGTGCTCCACAACCTCCCTGAAGGTCTTCTGTGCTCCACAACCTCCCTGAAGGTCTTCTGTGCTCCACAACCTCCCTGAAGGTCTTCTGTGCTCCACAACCTCCCTGAAGGTCTTCTGTGCTCCACAACCTCCCTGAAGGTCTTCTGTGCTCCACAACCTCCCTGGAGATGTTCAAGACCAGGTTAGATGAGGCCTTGAGTGACCTGTACTAGTGGGAGGTGTCCCTGCCTATGGCAGTGGGTTGGAACTAGATGATCCTTGAGGTCCCTTCCAACCTTCCCATTCTATGATTGTATGAAATGGGCTCAGAGAAGCAGCTGGTGCCATGCTGGGGGTGAAGTTCCTGCAGCAGAATGGGTGCAATGGCAAAAGGGTCCTTAGTCAAAATAAATCAGCCTAGGCCTGGAAAAAGAATACAGCTATGGTGGTTTTTGTTTGCTAGGCTTGCCAAGGGTGGGGCTTTGGCACCCAGAAGGTAGAGCTGGGACACTCAGAAGCTCTTCTGGTATTCTGTGCCCAAAGCTTGGCCCAGCTGAGGTCTGCTGGAAGGCTGCAGCATCACTCCCTTCTCCATGCCAGTTAACAGCAAGGAATTATGGCTGAAGAGAGAAGCATCTTTGCCCCTCCAAGTGCATCAGCAAGAGCCTACCTGGGCTGGAGCACAAAAAAACACCTGGAAGAGATGTGGGTGACACCACTGAGCCCTAGTTATGTGCTGCTTGGCCATCACACACCTCCACAAAAAACTGCTGGCTTTGTGCTGGCTCCTCAGGGCACAGAGGGCAAAGGGCTCAGAGAGGCTGGTGGGAGTTGAGGAAGCTCCACACACAAATCCAGACCCACATCTGGGCAAAGACAACACATTTCCATCACTACCAAAGGAGAGAAGGTCCTGTTCCCACCTGGCTGCCAGCCTGCTTACATCTCCCCCTGCTTCTATCCCAACTCCTGCCACAGGCACACATAAGAGGACAAAAACCACTCCATGACATACCAGTGGCTGCCTGAATCATCCATTACAACAAACCCATTCCTCCTCCATCAGCAGAGCCAAACACAGCTGAGACTTGCCTGAGTGGAGAACTCTACTTGGCAAGATCCCTTGGACACAGCAGCCTCGGTCTGCAGGGATTCAGGAGCACTGATAACCCCCAGCACTGATACCTGGCATCAATCCAGCATCCCTGTCCTGCAGCCAGGGGAGCTGATTTTAATGGGAGCCATCTAAGTGGGATCAGGTGTTGCACGAAGAGCTCAGGAGTTAACTGGAGATGCTGCACCTGCTTGTGTCAAGGTGTGTGTAGATGGGAAGGGAGTAGCCCTCAGAGCAGGTATCCAGCTGCTAGTTGCATCCTTTCCCATCACAGAGAATACATCAAGGCCATGATAGATGCTGCAGACAAAGCAGAGCTCTGGGCAAAGCATTGAGCAGCTCCCTCGTGTGCAGCCTTAACAAAATAAATTAATTAGGGTTGGCCCAGTGGGTCCATGCAGAGGAACCCATTTGTGCTTTCATCTCTGCCTCTGACAAGGGTTCTCCTTGCTCTGCCTGCTAACAAGGGGGAAAGGCAACTGTGGCCTGCCCTGTCCCACTGTTATCCTCAGGGATCTCATTCTGCCCCCAGGGTTCTGTTTGAATATTTGAAAGCAAACAGGATGTGGAGGCTCTGAGGAGACCTTATTGTGGCCTTCCAGTATCTGAAAGGGGCTACAGCAAAGCTGGGGAGGGACATTTTAGGGTGTCAGGTAGTGATAGGACTGGGGGAATGGAGCAAAACTAGAAGTGGGGAGATTCAGATTGGATGTCAGGAAGAAGCTCTTCACCATGGGGGTAGTGAGAGCCTGCAGTGGGTTGCAGCTGCCTGAGGAGGTGGTGGAAGCTCCATCCCTGGAAGGCTTTAAGGCCAGGCTGTATGTGGCTCTGAGCAACCTGATCTAGTGTGAGGTGTCCTTGTCCATGGCAGGAGGGTTGGAGCTGGAGGATCTTTGAGCTCCCTTCCAGCCCTGACAATTCTGTGCTCTCGTTTGAGCAGAATCACCAGAACCACACTGGACAGAACTGGGGCTGAGGGGGAGAGAAGCAGTTGGGGCACAAATAGGTGAAAGAAACTTGAGGAAGGAGGAGATGCAGATGGATCTGCCCCCAAAAGTAGATGAGTATGGAGGGCTGCAACCCATCCTCTCCATCAGCATCAGAGCCACGTGTCATAGAACCACACAATGGGTTAGGCTGGAAGGGATCTCAAAGCTCAGGCAGTTCCAACCCCCTGCCATAGGCAGGGACACCTCCCACTAGCACAGCTCACTCAAGGCCTCATCCAACCTGGTCCTGAACACCTCCAGGAGGTTGTGCAGCACAGAATCACCCAATGTGAACTGTTCACATTGGGTACTTCTGTGCTCCACAACCTCCCTGGGCAACTTGTGTCAGTCTCTCACCACCCTCACTGCAAACAACTTCCTCCTAACATCCACTTTCAATCTCCCCTCTGACACTTCAAACCCATTCCCCTTGTCCTGCCATTCCAAGCCCTTCTCAATAGTCCCTCCCCAGCCCTTCTGTAGCCCCCTTCAGATCCTGCAAGGCCACTCCAAGCTCTCCTGGAAGCCTTCTCCTCTCCAGGCTGCACAGCCCCAACTCTCTCAGCCTGTCCTCACAGCAGAGCTGCTGCAGCCCTCTCAGCATCTCTGTAGCCTCCTCTGGACTGGCTCCAACACTTCCATGTCCTTCCTGTGCTGGGGGCTCCAGAACTGCACAAAGTGCTCCAGAACTGTTTCAGCTGGGAGAAACTTCTAAGATTAAGTCCAACCATCAACCCAACACCACCATGGCCATCAAACATGTCTCAAAGTGCCATGCCCACAGGTTTCTTGAACACCTCCAGGGATGAGGACTCCACCACCTCCCTGGGCAGCCTGTCCTGTCCTGTCCTGTCTGGATCTCCTCCCACACCCTTGGGACTTTGACAGCAAAATGCATTTCATAAATGAAGCAAAAGTACACTTGAAAGTGAAGCTCTGGGTGTAATTTCATGACACTTTTCTACACCATTTGCATTGCAAGGGACTTGATCTTCCTCTTCCTCATCCCAGCATGGGCCAGACACTGCTCCAAGGGGAAAAAAAAAAACCCAACATGGACCTATTCCTGCTGTTGTTTTTGCATGGACATAAATCAGGAATTTACTCAGTCATAAGGAAGTGGAACTGCAGCAGTGTAAAACCAGTGTGAGATCAGAGTTACAGTGCTATAAAAAAAAGCAGTGTGAGATTAGAATCAGCCTCAGTGTATCAGGGAGATGGTTTGAGGGAATCCCAAGGAAAAGAAAAACAACAAAAAAACAATCAGGTTGAAAT
>VWZE01016726.1:20305-36197 GCA_013396675.1 Eubucco bourcierii | reverse complement strand
GAGCTGAGCAGAATAGAACAGAGCTGAGCTGAGTAGAACAGAGCTGAGCAGAATAGAACAGAGCTGAGCTGAGTAGAACAGAGCTGAGCAGAGCAGAATAGAACAGAGCTGAGCTGAGTAGAACAGAGCTGAGCAGAGCAGAATAGAACAGAGCTGAGCTGAGTAGAACAGAGCTGAGCAGAGCAGAGCTGCTGCCTTTTCCTTATCTGTATTTGTGTTTTCCCTGTTAACTTGATCCAATTTTATTCTTGCTGGGTTGTTGTTTTGTTTTTTTTCCAGCTGAAATCTTGTCTTGTACAGAGCTTGCAAGAAAGAAGTACTAATAGGAGAGAATATTTATGGTGCTTCTGCCCCTGAGCATTTCAGGTCTCTCCCTGCCATAGGACCTCAAACTTTGCTCCTCTGAGGTGACAGGAGGAAGAAGTTCTTCACAGTGAGAGTGGTTAAACTCTGGAACAGGTTGCTCAGGGTTGTGGTTGAGGTCCCATCCCTGGGGACATTCAAGCTCAGACTCAGTGTGGTCCTGAGCAGCCTCCCCAGTTGGGGCTGCCCCTGCTGAGTGCAGGGGGGGTTGGACAAGATGAACTTTGATGCAATCTATGAATCTGCTTCTTAGGGCAGCATTTAGGCCACTGGTGTCAGCCAGGGCAAGCTGAATCTCCTCTTGGGGAAGGAAGGAGGCTTTGTCCTGCTCCTGCTGGAAGGGTTAGCTTGGAGAGGGTGGGGATGAGCAGAGAGGGTCACAGCCCTGCTGCCCTGGAATACAAGGCCAGGCAGGCTCTGTGTGTCACACCAGATCCCAGCTCGGGGTGGGGGTGGGAAGGGACCTCTGGAGGTCATCCAGTCCAACCCAAGAGCAGCTTGCCCAGGCTCACGATGGCCAGGGAGGGTTAGGAGCTCTGCAGAGGCTCCACAACCTCTCAGGGCAGCCTGCTGCAGGCCTCCAGCACCCTCACACCGAAGAAGTTTCTGCTGCAGCTGAGCTGGAACATTAAGGAGATGTCCTCTGGCCAGAGCTCTCAGCATGACCTCCTGGCTGCTGCTTAGCTTGCTTTGTTTCTTTAATCCAGGCTGTCCTCATTCCTCAGCCTGGCTGCTGGATGGAGATGAGTCATTGGATACTGCTTTGAGGAGGTGATCTGCCAGGAGGCTCCCTAGAAAGCTGCCCTGGCATGCAGCAGCCCTTTCTGTGCTGTCCCTGTGTGAGAAGATGCCAACCTCAGGTCACTTTGAAGGCTTTTTGCCTCGTGGAGAGGCGAGGGAAGGAGCTCCTCATTGTTCTGGGCTGACCTTCCTGCTCCACAGCAAGGCAATTCCTGCAGCCTTGGGTGGGAGCAGCTCCATCCCCGCCCCAGCTGGTGAGGGGGTGGGAGCCTTGCTTGGTGCCCAGCCACGTTTTGCTGCTGCACATGTCTGGAGGCAGCAGAGCACCTCCGAGTGCCTTCCCACCAGGACAGCATTGCTGCTGCTGCTGCTGCTGCTGGCAGGGAGGTTTGGAGCTGCCTGATCTTGAGGGTCCCTTCCAGCCCAACCCCTCCTGTGGTTCTGTGAGGGAATGGTGGAGCTGGAGGAGGGCTGCGTGGGGTTGGGGTCAGGAGCTGGAGCAGCCACAGCCCTGCCTTGTTTCTCCCTCGCTCCCAGCTCTACAAGAGGCCCTCTCCACCACCCTCCGTGCCCCCCCTGTGTACACACACAGCACTGCTGCCTCTCCCCGTGGCCAACCTCCTGCTGCAGTGGTTAGGGCAAACAATGAAGCTTTCATTTCCAAAGGGCTTCTCCCAGCACCGGGCAGCAGCCCTCTGGTGGGCACACAGCAGCCAGGGGAAGTGCATCTCCTTCATGTTCCCACACCCCCGTGGAGAGCAGGGCTGGAAACCTCTCCCCATCAGGTCACAACTCCCCTCCCTCCGAAAAAGGAAGCAGCAGACACTGGAAAGCATGGTCAGGAGCAGCCCTCTGGGGGCAAGGAGTGGCCACGTCTGAGAACAATCATGGAATTGTTTGGGTTGGAAGAGACCTCCAAGAACATCCCAGCAGCAGCATCCCCAGCTTGGGCACCAAACCACAGCCCCAGCTGCCATGGCCACAGCTTTGTGGAACCCCTCCATGCATGGGCACTCCACCACCTCCCTGGGCAGCCTGTGCCAATCCCTGACCACTCTTGCAGCAAAGAAATTTGTCCTCATAGAATCACAGGATGGGTTAGGTTGGAAGGGACCTCAAAGCTCAGGCAGTTCCAACCCCCCTGTGCCATAGGCAGGGACACCTCCCACTAGCACAGGTCACTCAAGGACTCATCCAGCCTGGTCCTGAACACCTGCAGGGAGGTTGTGGAGCACAGAAGCACCCAACGTGGTCAAAGATCATGTTGGGTGCTTCTGTGCTCCACCACCTCCCTGGGCAACCTGTGCCAGTGTCTCCCCACCCTCAGCCTGTGCCAGTGTCTCATCTCCAACCTAACCCCTGGCACAGTTTCAGGCCATTTCCTCTCCTCCTATCACCTGATGGGACTCATCCTTCTGAGCTGAAGTGGTCACTGCTCTGTGCAACCTGCCCTAGGTGAACCTGCTCTGGCAGGGAGGTTGCACTGAATGACCTCCAGAGATCCCTTCCAACCCTCATCATTCCCATTCCGTGATGTGGTTCTCACCTCCAGGTGATGCTTGCTGAGGTGGGAGCCACCACACCCCAGCAGAGAGCAGGAGCCCTGGCATTAAATTCCCCTCCCTGCTCTCTGATCTCAGGTTGGAGCTATTTAGGGCACCTTTGAAATGCCAGCAGCCTTTTAATTAAGCAGGGACAGGAAGTGAGGGATGGAGTCTTGCTCTGGCTGGAGTTTGCCTGCACCTTCTGCTCTCAGCCCTTGTCCCCAGCCCTGCAGCATGGCCTGGCTGAGTTGCCAGCTAAAGAGCCCTCCCCTTCTGAAGCAGTTTTTCATCTTGCTGGGCTGTGCCACCCAACCACATCAGCTTCTGCTAATATTTGTTCTGGGAAGCATTTGGCCGCGGCGTGGCCGAAGCGGAGCTAAGGCCTCCTGCTCTGTCACTGTGCCCTGCTCCCTCCGAGCTGCTTGCTGCAGGTTTAACCTTCTGTGTGTCCTCATAGCAGGGCTGGCAGACAAGGACTAAGGAAGGGATTGTGCCCCTGTACTGGGCACTGCTGAGGCCACAGCTTGAGTCCTGGGTACAGTTTTGGGCTCCTCACACCAAGAAGGACATTGAGGAGCTGGAGCAAGTCCAGAAGACAACAAAGCTGGGGAAGGGTCTGGAGAGCAGGGCTGAGGAGGAGCAGCTGAGGGAGCTGGGGGAGTGCAGCCTGGAGCAGAGGAGGCTGAGGGAGACCTCATTGCTCTCTGCAGCTCCCTGAGAGGAGGCTGGAGGGAGGCAGGGGTTGGGCTCTGCTCCCTAGTAACAAGACAACAAAAATGGCCTCAAGTTGCCCCAGGAAAGGTTGAGGTTGGACATTAGAAGAACCTTCTTCACTGAAAGGGTTGTCAAGGCCTGGCACAGGCTGCCCAGGGAGCTGGTTGGATCCCAGCCCTGGAGGTGTTTCCAGGCTGTGGTGCTGAGGGCCTTGGTGGAGTCAGGGGATGGTTGGAGTCAGTGATGTTGAAGGTCCCTTCCAACCCAAGCCAGTCTGATGTTAGAGCTCACCTGAGCCAAGCTGGGGGCTGCAGGCAGTGTGGGGATGGTTCCTTCCTCTCCCATCCTGCAAGCAGAGGGTGAGGCTCCTGGAGACCTTCCTGCATTCTTAGAGAGAGGCTGCTGCTGCCTGCCAGCCCTGCCAGGCTCCTGGTGGGCACTGTGGGGAGATGCAGGATGTGGGAAATTTGGCCCCCAGTTGCCTTGGGAAGCTCTGGGCTGAGCAGGGACCTGGGAACACCTTCTCCTGCCTGGAGTCTGCAGCGATTTGTCCTCCCCACCCGACAGATCTGGGGCCGTGGGGACGGGGATGGAGCCAACTGTAGATGGCACAGAGCTCCCTCCTCCTCCCCTCCCCTGATGAAGCCTTCCCAGTTTAATTAGAGGCAGCAAGGAGGGAACCTCAATCTTATTATTCCATCACAGCAGGGCACCAGTAGCATTCCTTGGATGTCAAAAGGAGGATTAAATTAGTCTGCAAGTGAGGGTTTTTCTCCTCCTTCAGGGCTGGGAGGGTGTTAAAGCCTCCTAAATCCCTGTGCTGCTCAGTGCCTTTGGGCCCTGCTCCTCCAAGCCCCTGCTAGAGGCCTGCAGCTTTTGGGGGGCTGCACATCCGTGGGGTGGGTGAAGGAGGAAAGTGGGACTGGAATTGCTTGGCATAACTGCACCCTCCCCAGGTGTGTCAGGAAACAGAGGAGGTGTCTGGAGGTGCAGCCTTGGTGCCCCTGCCCCTCTCTGCTTGCAGGGGCCAGGTGATGGCAGCTGGGAGCAAGCTTTGCTCTGCTGAGCTTGCCCTGGCAGGTCGAGCAGCTGCTTCTGTGAGGGTTCACTCTAGCTTTGGTGTGTCTGGAGAGGAATGGGCACCTTGCCAGGCTGTGTCCTGGTACCCCAGGCGTGGAGCAGGTGTCCCAGAAAGAGAAAGGAATTCCACTCGGGTTGGTTGCCCACTTGCAGGCAGCTCTGGGGTGCCAGTGTGCAGGGCAGGCTGGCCTGGCATCCCTCTGCTGGGTGCTGCAGACCTGTAAAGATCCTGTCTGGGGGTTCAGCAGAAGAATGGGATCCAGAGCTGAGCTGGGTGAGGCAGGGCAGCAGCAGCCCTTTGCCTTCCCCAGTGAGCCACAGCAGTGCCTCTGTGCCTGGCAGCTTGGGTCCTCTGCTGAACTCCCTGGAGGTGAAAAAAGGCTTCCTCTGGTGCAGGGAGAGGCTCCTGCCTCCTCTGTCAGCCTCATTCAAGCCTCGTTTGGCCCTGCAGTGACTGTGCTGAGCAGTTTGAAGAGCTCTCCCTGCTCCCCAGCATCTCCTCCCCCACATCTGTGCTCCTCAGCTGTGGCCAGCAGTTCCCAGTGGGTCCCCACCAAGATGCAAGAAGCTTCTCAGCTGTGGCTGTGTTCCCAGCAGTGGTGCTCAGCACTCAGAGGACTTGGAGTGGACATCTTAGTGCCTGCTCTCCTCCCTCTCTTGGGGTCTGGGAGTGGGACTTTGGTGAAGCACTGAAGGTCTTGTCCTTAAATGTGAGGAGAAACTCCTTTGGTGTGAGGGTGCTGGAGGCCTGCAGCAGCCTGCCCAGGGAGGTTGTGGAGCCTCCTCCTGTGCAAGCTGCTGGGGGTGCCCTGCTTTACAGCATCACTGAATGCATCACCCTGGAAGAGACTCTCCAAGGGCATCTTGTCCAACCCCCCTGCAGTCAGCAGGGACCTCTCTGACTGGAGCAGGCTACTCAAAGCCTCACCAAGTCTGACCTTGACTGTCCCCAGGGATGGGGTCTCAACCACCTCCCCGGGCAGCCTGTGCCAGTCTCTCCCCACCCTCACCTTGCAGAACTTCCTCCTGCTGTCCTCTGCCCTGCTGCAGCTCCAAACCACTGCCCTCATCCTGTCACCTCAGGCCCTTCTGAACAGCTCTCCCCAGGCTGCCTGCAGGTGCTCTGCAGCCACTGAAGCACAGACAGTTGAGGAATGTCCCCCAGAGGGGACCTGAGCAGTGCTCAGCAACAGCTAAAGGAGCTGTGGGGGGCAAGAGGCTGGGGCCAGACTCAGCTCAGTGGTGCCCAGGGACAGGCCAAGGGGCAATGGGCACAAACTGGCACCCAGGAGGTTCCATCTGAGCAGGAGGAGAAACTCCTTTGGTGTGAGGGTGCTGGAGGCCTGGAGCAGGCTGCCCAGAGAGGTTGTGGAGTCTCCTTCTGTGCAGAGCTTCCAACCCCCCTGGGCACTGTGCTGCTGGGCAAGCTGCTGTGGGTGCCCTGCTGGGGCAGGGGCTTGGGCTGGGTGAGCTCCAGAGGTCCCTTCCAACCCTTCCCTGCTGGCATTCTGTGTCCTGCTTGCTAAGCTGACATTGGAGCATGGCAGCACAGGGCAGAGAGGCTGCCATGGTGTGCCCAAGTCCCTTTGAAACTGGATGATTATCTCAAGGCTTTTCTTCTGCTCCTTCCTCCAGGAGGAACCATTTTGAGTCCCCACTGGGAGAGGAAGAAGGAGTTGATAAAATGAAGTTATTTGATGTTGGAGTAAACAAACCTTTATTGTTCACCCAGGGCTGGAGCTTGGACTGCAAGCAGGAGAGATCCTGGCAGTGCCCCGTGGCAGGCGTCAAGCCCTGGGCTGCTTCTGGTGTCTCTTGGTGATTTGTTGAGCACTTTGGAGCAGGATAATCACTCCTTGGGGACAGTTTGTACATCCTGCATCCTTCAGGAGCTGCTGTTCCATAGATTCGTGGAATGGGCTGGGTTGGAAGGGACCTCAGAGTCATAGAATCAGTCAGGGCTGGAAGGGAGCACAAGGATCAGGCAGTGCCAACCCCTGCTGTGGGCAGGGGCACCTCCACCAGCCCAGGTTGCTCCAGGCCTCATCCAGCCTGGCCCTGAACACCTCCAGGGAGGAGACATCCACAACCTTCCTGGGCAACCTGTGCCAGTGCCTCAGCTGCTGCTTTCATCCAGCATTTCCCTGAGGAGGGATGGTGGAAGGCTTTGGGAAGTCTCTGCTCTCTCCATGCTCCCTGGTGCTGGCTGCTGTGAGCAGTGTGTGATCAGTCCCTGTCTATTCCCAGCTCATTCCCTGTTTATTCCCAGCTCATTCCCTGTTTGCCTGTGTTTTGCTGTGTGTGAAACCAAAGCCTTGGCTCAAAATGGAGTCGAGAGACAACTCTGCTGCTTGCTTTTCCAGCAGGCTTTGGAGTTGGAGCTGTGTGGTGTGAGTGAAGGAGCTGTGGAGCTGCTGCTGGCTGAGGAACATCCTGCCTGAGCTCTGCTCTGGAGGGGGGAGGAGCTGCTTGGATCTGGAGTTGGGGCAGCCTTAGCAGAGCCACATCTTGGGGCTGTTCCTGTCACCTCCTTTCTCTTGCAGATGCTGTCTGGATCCACTTCTCTTCCCTTTCTCTCCCAGGGACTTGCTGCATGAGGCATAGAATCATAGAACCATAGATGATAGAATCATAGGACCACAGATCATAGATCACAGAATCAGTCAGGGCTGGAAGGGACCACAAGATGCATCCAGCTCCAACCCCCTGCCATGCCCAGGGACACCTCACACCAGCTCAGGCTGCCCACAGCCTCATCCAGCCTGGCCTTAAACACCTCCAGGGATCAGGCTTCCACCACCTCCCTGGGCAACCCCTGCCAGGCTCTCACCACCCTCCTGCTCAACAACTTCTTCCTAACATCCAGGCTGTCCCTGCCCATTTCCAGCTTGGTTCCATTCCCCCCACTCCTGTCCCTCCTTGACAGCCTAAAAAGTCCCTCCCCAGCTTTCCTGTAGCCCACTTCAAATCCTGCAAGGCCACCAGAAGCTCACCTGGGAGCCTTCTCCTCTGCAGCCTGCACAGCCCCAACTGCCTCAGCCTCTGCTCACAGCAGAGCAGCTCCAGCCCTCTGAGCATCCTTCTCTGGATACCTTCCAGCACCTCCATAGGCCTCTTGTCCCAGGGGCTCCAGAACTGGCTGCAGTGCTCCAGGTGGGGTCTGAGCAGTGGGCAGCAGAGGAGGAGCATGAGGAGCTGGCAGCAGTTGGCACCATGCCTGAGTCCTCCTTCCTTCTTTTTTCTGCAGCTGGTCAGTGAGAAGGTTGGAGGGGCTGAAGGGACCAAGCTTGACAATGACTTCAAGGAAATGGAAAAGGTGAGTAGGGGGAGAAGAGAAATCTCTCAGATTGTCCATCCAGCTCCTCTGTGTCCTTGCTGA
This sequence comes from Eubucco bourcierii, assembly GCA_013396675.1. NCBI lineage: Eukaryota > Metazoa > Chordata > Aves > Piciformes > Ramphastidae > Eubucco > Eubucco bourcierii. The sequence continues at coordinate 28,376 of VWZE01016726.1, read as the reverse complement.
AGGCCCAGGGTGGTCTTCACTGCTGCTGGCTCACTTTGTCTTCCCTGCAGAAAGTGGACCTGACCAGCAAGGCAGTTACAGAAGTCTTGACCAGAACAATAGAGTACCTCCAGCCCAACCCAGGTGAGTGCCTGCAGCTCTGCTCTGCCTCTCCTTCTGCCCCCAGTTTTCCATGGAAGTGCTCAGAGTGGGCAGAGGGGCACCAGAGGGAACTTCTTTTGGCTTGGAGATGTTGGTCACCAGCCCAGGTTTGAGATCAGCTGGAGGCCCAGGCCCCCTTTAGCCCTGGGCTGTAGGCTGCTGCTGCTGAGTGGTGGAGGCTCAGACACAGCTTTCAGCCTGGGGAGGCCCTGGGGCTGTTTGCAGGGCTGTGGCATTGCTGTGCCGGGAGGGGGTGGTTGGCTCTGTGGTGCATGCAGCTGGTGCAGAGAGCACCGCAGGGCCACGGGGAGGGCTGGGGAAAGTCCTTTTGGCCTCTGCTGCCAAAGCTGGGTGGGGGAAACTCTTTTTGCTTTGCTGCCTTGGAAAAGAAACTCACTTCCAGCAAACGTTCCTGGCAGCTGGAGGCTAAAGAGACTTCCTGGCTTTGGGCAGCGCTTGAGGGGAGAGGGGAAGGGAAAAAGGAGAGGCTGGCAGCGCTCAGGAGCTGTTGGCAAGGGCCAGGCGACAGCACAGACGTGCATGGGTGTTTGTGTGGCAGCTTCCAGGGCCAAGCTGAGCATGCTCAACAGTGTGTCCAGGATCCGTGGGCAGGTGAAGAGCCCTGGGTACCCCCAGCCCGAGGGGCTGCTGGGCGAGAGCATGATCCGGTACGGGCGCGAGCTGGGCGAGGACTCCAACTTCGGTGAGTGCCCTGCCACAGCTCCCCCTGGCACAGCTCCCCCTGGCACAGCTCCCCCTGCCACAGCTCCCCCTGCCACAGCTCCCCCTGCCACAGCACCAAACACACTGCCACAGCTCCCCCTGGCACAGCTCCCCCTGGCACAGCTCCCCCTGCCACAGCTCCCCCTGCCACAGCACCAAACACACTGCCACACCACCACACATACCCTGACACAGCACCACACACACTGCCAAGCTGCTGCTGCTGCTGGCAGCTTCCCAAGCTGCACCTCTGGAGGGCTGCAAGCTGTGAGAGGGGATTTGATCAATGTTTATCAATAGCTGAGGGCTGGGGGTCAGGAGGGGGGGACAGGCTCTGCTCACTGCTGCCTGGGATAGGACAAGCAGCAATGGATGGAAGCTGCAGCACAGGAGGTTGCAGCTCAGCACAAGGGGCAACTTCTTGCCTGGAAGGGTCCCAGAGCCCTGGCACAGGCTGCCCAGAGAGGCTGTGGAGTCTCCTTCTGTGGAGCCTTTCCAGGCCTGTCTGGATGTGTTCTGTGTGCCCTGAGCTGCATTGTCTGGTCCTGCTCTGGTGGGTGGGGGGTGGGGTGGATGAGCTCTTTGGGTCCCTCCCAACCCCTGACATCCTCTGAGCCTGTGACTCCCAACTGAGCTCTGTCTCTGCTAAGGCTAAGCCAAGGCCCTCAGCACCACAGCTCTGCAGCCTGGAAACACCTCCAGGGCTGGGATCCAACCAGCTCCCTGGGCAGCCTGTGCCAGGCCTTCACAACCCTTTCAGTGAAGAAGTTTCTTCTAATGTCCAATGTAAACCTCCCTGGGGCAACCTGAGGCCACTTCCTCCTGTCCTGCTGCTTGTTACCAATGAGCAGAGCCCAACCCCAGCTCACTGCAGCCTCCTCCCAGGGAGCTGCAGAGAGCAATGAGCTCTGCCCTCAGCCTCCTCTGCTCCAGGCTGCACACCCCCAGCCCCCTCAGCTGCTCCTCCCCAGACCCTTTCCCAGCTTTATTGACTCTCTCTGGACCTGCTCCAGGCCCTCAATGTCTTTGCTGTGGTGAGGGGCTCCAGAACATCTCCTAACAGTACCTGAGGGCTCTTGAGGAGGTTTGCAGCCAGGGTGACAGGGAAGGGGCAGGCAGAGCCCAAGTGTCCTGCATTCCAATCTGTGGCATCCCATCCAAACCCAACCTCTTCCTGCTTGCTGTGGTGAATGTACACATGGGAAAAAGCTCTTCCTTGGTTGTCAGCTGAGGAGCCCTGAGGTGGGCACCTGGTTGAGCCGGACCTGGGGCTGGCTTTACAGGGCAGTTGCCAGAGCTCCTCTCTAGGGAGGCTGGAGCCAAGGAATAGTTTGGCCTGGCAGTTTCTCACAACCACGTGTGTAGCTTGCAGAGAGGAGGAAGAGGAGGAGCAGGAGGAGGAGGAGGAGGGGACAACAACGACAAAGCCTTTGGGTGACCTCAGTTGCAATCCCTGAGCACATCAGCCCCTGCACGTGGCATGCTGCAGTGCACAGCTGGCTGATGGCTGCCAGCACAGGGAGGAGCCTTGGCAAAGTCTGCAAAGAGCTTTTGGCTGCTCTGTGGGAGTGAGGAAGGATTTGAGAGGGTCCCTGGGCAGCTCCCAGCCCTGCAGGAACTGACAGGAGCGAGGGGGAAGGAAGCTTTTAGAAGCACACACCAAGGCTGATTTCCTTTAAGAGCTTCTCTTTAAAGGAGCACTTCACTTGATCAAATGATCCCACTGCATCCTTCCTAGGAGGAGTTCTCTGCAATTCTTAACCTGAACTCATAGATCATGGAGTCACTAAGGTTGGAAGAGACCACTTGAGGTCATCAAGTCCAACTTTCTACCCAGCATCTCCTGTCCCAGTGCCTGACAACTCTCTGTGAAGAAACTCTTCCTCAATAACTCTTCTTGTCTGTCTTCTGCTCTTGTCCTTGAATCTGTGAGGTACCTGTGAGGTGTGGCTCTGAGGTAGTTATCAGATGGAGATCTCTTAGATATCTCTATTAGATAGCTAAAATATGTATCAGGAGGAAATTCTCTCCAGTGAGGGTAGGGGAGACACTGGCACAGGTTGCCCAGGAGGAAGGTTGTGGATTCCTGCTCCCTGGAGGTGTTTGAGGCCAGGTTGGATGAGGCCTTGAGCAGCTTGAGCTGGTGGAGGTGTCCCTGCCCATGGCAGGGGGTTGGAACTGGCTGAGCCTGGAGGTCCCTTCCAACCTAAAGCATTCCATCAACCTATGGATCTCTAAAATAGCTAAAGGGTGGAGGTCATGAGGATGAGGCTGGGCTCTCTCCACTCGTGCCCAGGGACAGGACAAGGGGCAGCAGGCACAAACTTAGAACCCAGGAGGTTTCACTTGAACCTAAGGAGAAACTCCTTTGGTGTGAGGGTGCTGGAGGCCTGCAGCAGGCTGCCCAGGGAGGTTGTGGAGTCTCCTCCTCTGCAGAGCCTCCAACCCCCCCTGGATGTTTTGCTCCTGGGCAAGCTGCTGTGGGTGCCCTGCTGGAGCAGGGGGGGGTTGGGTCTCCCTCCAGGGATCCCTTCCAACCTCTACAATTCTCTGATTCCTTTCTCCAGCTGGACAGCAGAGCCATGCTCTCACTTCCCCCTCTGGTTCACTTGGGTGTGCTGCTCTGCTAACACAGTGCTGCAGGGGTTGGCTTGCCAAAGCTGCCCAGGAAAATTCAATCTAGAAATGGTCTCCACTGGAGTAAAAAGCCAAGACTGAAGATGCTTTGCTGCAGCCCTCCTGGCTTAACTGCCTTTGTGGCAGGGGCCTTGGAAAAGCACAAAACTAAAGAGGTTTCAGTGAGCACTTTGAGCTCTAATTCAGCAGGGAGGGAGGAGGGATGAGGTTGGCTTGGTGGAGGTTAGTGTCTGAAATAAATAAAGGGCTGGAGGTTGGCTGCCAGCAGCTGGGAAGAACTTAGAAAAGTTGGTCAGAGGCTCTCTGGGCTTCAAACTGTCTGGGCAAAAGGATGGCCAGGCTGGATCAAACTGAGTTTGCCTCTGCCTCAGGTTTCTCCTGCCAGCCCTGGCCAAGGTTAAAGCTCTGCATGGCCAAAGAGCAGCTCAGCACTCCCCAGGCTGACAGGGAGCCTAAAAATAATACTTTAAAAAAATATTTTTACCTTTTCCTCCCTCTGTGTGGTTGGCAGAGGTTGTCCCTGCTTTTCAGAGGGAAAAAAATGAATCATGTTAGTGTGTGGTGCCTTGTCAGGCAGTACCAAGAGGCTCTTGCCTGCCCAGTGCCAGGCTCAGAGATCTGCCAGAGCCAGGTCAGCCTGAGGGGAGTGGGGTGGGGGTCAGAGCTGGCACTGCCTCATAGAAGGGACCTAGAGGTCACCCAGTCCTGTCCCCCTGCAGCCAGCAGGGACATCCCCACCAGCCCAGGTCACCCAGGGCCCTGCCAAGCCTCACCTTGAATGTCCCCAGGGCAGGGGCCTCAGCCACTCCCTGTGCAACCTGTCCCAGAGCTCCACCACCCTCCCAGTAAAGAACTTGTTCCTCACATCCAGTCTCAGTCTGCTCCTCTCAAGCCTGAACCCATTGCCCTCATCCTGTCCCTGCAGGCCTTTGGAAACAGCTTCTCTGCATCCTTCCTGTGGGCATCCTTCAGGCACTGGCAGGCTGCTGTTAGGTCCCCCCAGAGCCACCTCCTCTGCAGGCTGCACCCCCCCAGCTCCCTCAGCCTGTGCTCACAGCAGAGCTGCTCCAACCCCCTCAGCACTTCCGTGGCCTCCTCTGGACCCTCTCCATCAGCTCCATGTCCATAAGGGCTCCAGAGCTGGATGCAGTGCTGCAGGGGAGGTCTCACCAGAGCAAAGTGGCAGAGTCAGTTGGCAGAATGTCCCTGGCAGAGGGTTCTGCCAGCAGGCAGCACAGGCCTGGGCTCCCTGTGATGCTGCTGCCCTGTCCCAGGTGATGCACTGCTCGATGCTGGCGAATCCATGAAGCGCTTGGCCGAGGTGAAGGACTCCCTGGATATTGAAGTCAAACAAAATTTTATTGATCCCCTCCAGAACCTGTGTGACAAAGACCTGAAAGAGATCCAGGTAAGCACCTCCATCATCTTCTCTGCTCTCCATCTCCTCCATTTCTGGCCTCTGCTGTCAGTTCATCTAAGCCCTCGCTCTGCCGTGGTGGGAACCGAGGGCTCGCGTGCATTGGGTCTGCTTCCCTGCACTGTGGTTCCTCCTGTTGCTGTTTCCTCCCTGCTCAGCACTGCTGCTGCTGCAGCTCCTGCTCAGCTCACTGCTGGCTCACTGCTGCTGCAGCTCCAGCTGGTGAGGCTGGAGACAGTTTGGAGCAGTTCTTCGTTTACCCAGCACGGAGGCTGCAGTGGCAGTGGGAGCCGAGAGGTGCTCAGGGCTTGCTGGGTTCAGGTTCCTTGTGCCAGCAGCTCCCAGCCCTGTTGCATTTGGGCTGCCTGGCATTAAACTTCACCATGTTCTTTACAGCTGTGCCCTCTGCTCTTTTGCTACCTGGATCCCACAACAGCACTTCCAAGCTAGAAGCAAACTTCCCTCTAGGTCAAGCATCTCAAGGAGTCCTTTTGCTGTCTCACCTTGGAGGCGCTGGGCTGCTCTCACAGAGAAAAGTCCATGCAGGGCATAGCCAGGCTGTGTAACAGGATCCATCCTGACCTTGTAGCTCCCAAGGCAGCTCTCTGGAGTGGATTTTCACTTACAGTTGTGTCCCAGATAAAAGAACTGCCAGCTACTGTTGCAGTGCTATCACCATTCCAGTTCTGCAGGCTGCCTCGGAGCTGATTCCAACAGCCCTGCCCTAAGCAATTAGGAGATGCAGTGCCCAGAACCTGCACCCCAATTCCTGATCTCCAGAGATCTCTCTTGCTGCTGCTGGGCCAACTCTTCACTTCCTCAAGAGGTTTGTGTGAGGAACAGTCCTGATGCTGCTGCTGCCCCAGTGCCTTAGAACCATAGAAGCAAAGAACCAGTCAGGGCTGGAAGGGATCACAAGGAGCATCCAGCTCCAAGCCCCTGCCAAGCCCAGGGACACCTCACACCAGCTCAGGCTGTGCACAGCCTCATCCAGCCTGGCCTTAAACACCTCCAGGAATGAGGCTTCCACCACCTCCCTGGGCAGCCCCTGCCAGGCTCTCACCACCCTCCTGCTGAAGCTGCCAGCTGGAAGGGGGTGAGCTCATTTGTCAAGGCTTATTTCTCAGTTCAGAGCCCCTCTGCCCTCAGCCTCAGCAGTGATCTCTGCCAGACTCTGTTGGGTGCTCCTCTCCTCCCTGTCATCTCGCAGCAGCCCTGCCCTGGAGCTCTCCATCATGCCCTGGAGCCTGTCCAGAGGCCAAGCACAGGTGGAAGCCGCAGAGGTGTGGTGCTCCCAGATGGGTTGCTGACTGTGATGATGAGCTGGAGCTGGAGCTGCCTTGCCAGCAGCAGAGCCTGGCTGCTCCCAGCCTCTGGCTTTGCCTTCACTGCTGACAACCATCCTCTTCCCAGCACCATCTCAAGAAGCTGGAAGGCAGACGCTTGGACTTTGACTACAAGAAGAAGCGGCAGGGCAAGATCCCTGACGAGGAACTGCGGCAGGCCATGGAGAAGTTCGAGGAGTCCAAGGAAGTGGCAGAGACCAGCATGCACAACCTGCTGGAGACTGATGTGAGTCACTGGGGGCAGCTGAGCTGCTGGGGAGGGTCCTGAGCACACCTCCAGCTCCTCCTCCTGGGCTGAGAGCTGCTGGGGAGGGTCCTGTGCACACCTCCAGCTCCTCCTCCTGGGCTGAGAGCTGCTGGGGAGGGTCCTGAGCACACCTCCAGCTCCTCCTCCTGGGCTGAGAGCTGCTGGGGAGGGTCCTGAGCACACCTCCAGCTCCTCCTCCTGGGCTGAGAGCTGCTGGGTGGGTTCCTGTCTAGACCAGGGTGAGGTGTCCCAGTCCATGGCCGGGAGGCTGAGGTAGATGCTCTGAGGTCCCTTCCAACCTGAGCCATTCTGTAGCTCACAGATTCATAGTTTCATAGAATGGGTTGGGTTGGAAGGGACCTTCAAGATCAGCCAGTTCCAGCCCCCTGCCATGGGCAGGGACATCTCCACCAGCCCAGCTTGCCCAAGGCCTCATCCAGCCTGACCTTGAACAGCTCCAGGGAGGGGACACTCACAGCCTCCCTGGGGAACCTGTGCCAGTGTCTGACCACCCTCACTGAACAGAATTTCTTCACCTCCAGACTCAATCTGCCCTCCTCAGGCCTCGGTGTGGTTTGTGCCACACAGGTCTCTCTCCTCAGCATGCTTGGTGGGATTTGGTTTGGGCAGGATTTGAGCATCCCACTAAGGCCAGAGAGTGGTAGGAAGTGTCCTTTGTGCTGAAGAGCCTTGCCCTGACCTCAGAAATCACAGGACAGTGGGGACTGAAAGTGACCTCTCGAGATCTAATCCAACTCCCCTGCTGAAGCTTCTAACCCAAACCTCCTGCTCACTTCCTCACTCCCTCACTTGCTCTTCCTGCACATTCCCCAGCGTGGGCTCAGCTGCCCTGCACAGTGCAGCTGGGACAGTGACTGATGGCTTTGCTGTGGCTGTGGCAGGTGGAGCAGGTGAGCCAGCTCTCAGCCCTGGTGGATGCTCAGCTGGACTACCACCGGCAGGCAGTGCAGATCCTGGACGAGCTCGCGGAGAAGCTCAAGCGCAGGTGAGGCTGGAGGGGCTGAGGCACTCGGGGGGCACAGCTCAGGCTCCCCTGGGGTGCCTCACAGCATCACAGCAGGGTGGTGTTGGGGGTCAGCCTCAGCAGGAGAGGTGAGGGACCTGGGGTTGCTTAGTCTGCAGAAGACTGAGAGGGGATTTGATCGATGTGGAGAGGGACCTGGGGGTGCTGGTGGGCAACATCCATGGGCAGCAGTGTGCCCTGGTGGGCAAGAGGGCAGTGGGATCCTGGGGGGCATTCAGCAGAGTGTGTCCAGCAGATTCAGGGAGGTTCTCCTCCCCCTCTGCTCTGCCCTGGGGAGTCCTCATCTCAAGCACTGCCTTCAGTGTGGGGCTCCCCAGTTTCAGAGGCACAGGGACCTGGTGGAGAGAGGCCAAAGGAGGGCTGTGAGGATGAGGAGGGACTGAGCACTGCCTGGGGCTGAGAGTCTGGAGAGGAGAAGGCTGAGAGGGGATTTGATCAATGTTTATCAATAGCTGAGGGCTGGGGGTCAGGAGGGGGGGACAGGCTCTGCTCACTGCTGCCTGGGATAGGACAAG
>VWZE01016725.1:217130-227468 GCA_013396675.1 Eubucco bourcierii | reverse complement strand
GAAGTCCCCCATGAGGACCAGGGCCTGTGAATGTGAATCTCTGAGTTCTCTTCCAACCTGGTATTCTATGATTGATTCTGTGATTGAAAATAAGTCCTGACAATGGATGCTGAAAAGTAGACTGGTTCTTAGAGTACTGAGATCTCTCCTATGTTCATCATCTTTGGTTCTCCTGTCTCACATCTTCAAGATGGGGAAGAAAAGAGAGACCCCAGAAGACTATAGGCCAGTCAGTCTCACCTGTGTGCCTGGAAACATCCTGGAACAGACCCTCCTGAAGGCTTTGGTAAGGCATACAGAAAATGGAGAAGACATGAACAAATGTTGGTAATCAACATGGCTTCACCAAGGGCAGACCATACCTGATGAACTTGGTGGATTTCTGTGCTGGAGTTACCTCATCAGTGGATAAGAGAAAAACAAATGATGTCATCTACCTGAACTTGTGTAAAGCATTTGACACTGCCCTGCGTGATGTCCTGGTCATCAAATTGGAAAAGCATGGACTTGAGGGATGCACCACTCGTTGGATAAGGAATTGTCTGGATGGCTGTACTCAGAGTCTTATGGTCAACAGCTCAGTGTTCAGATGGAGACTGGTGACAGCTGCCATCCCTCGGGAGGTCAGTACTAGAACATTTTTGTTAAGCAATATTGACAGTGGCATTGAGTGCACCCTCAGCAAGTTTGCAGATGACATCAAGCTCTGTGGTCTGATTGACATGCTGGAGGGAAGAGAGACTTGGACAGGCTAGAGAGGTGGGCCCATGCCAATCTCAGGAAGTTCAACGAGGCCTAGTGTAATGTACCACACCTGGGTTGGGACAATCCCAAGCACAAATAAAGGCTGGGGAAACTGGCTCAAGAGCCGTCTCAAGAAGAAAGACTTGGGGGTGTCAGCTGACAAAAAATCAACATGAGGCAGCAATGTGAACTCATGGCCCAGAAGGCAAGCTTCAAAAGAAGTATAACAGGCAGGGAGGTGATTCTCCCCCTCTGCTCTCATGAGACCCCCACCTGGAGTACTGTGTCCTGTTCTGGTGCCTCCAGCAGAAGAAGGACACTGAATTGCTGACATAGGCTCAGAGGAGGGCCAGGAAGATGATCAGAGGGCTGGAGCACTTCCCCTGTGGGGACAGGCTACAACAGATGGGATTGTTCAACCTGGAGAAAATAAGGCTCATGGGAGACCTTATAGCAGCCCTGCAGTACTGAAGGAGTCCTACAAGAAAGCTGGGAAGAGACTTTTTACAAGAGCTTGTGATAGCATGAGGGGGAATGGATTTAAGCTTGAGGAGGGTAGAGTTAGACTGGATATTAGAAATAAATTCTTTACAGTAAGGGTGGTGAGACACTGGAAAGGTTGCCACAGGGTATCATGCATGTCCCCTTCCTGGAGGTGTTCGAGGGCAGTTCAGATGAGGCCTTGAGCAACCTGGTCTAGTGGAGGGTGTTCCTGCCTGTGGCAAGGTGTCTAGAGCTAGATGATCTTGAAGGTCCCTTCCAACCCAAACCATTCTATGAATCTATGAATTTATGAACATTGCTGCATGAACCTCTGATTGAACAGGAGTCCAAAGGGGCATAAGACATACTACATGCATTTGCTGTGACCTAATGGAACATACAAGACACAATTGTCCCCCTGTACTCAGCATTGGTGACGCCACACCGCAAGTATTGTGTCCAGTTTTGGGCACCACGATATAAGAGAGATATCAAGGTGCTGGAGTGAGTGCAGAGGAGAGCAAGGAAGTTGGAGAAGGGTCGGGAGAACAAATCTTATGAGAAGCCACTGAAGGAGCTGGGTCTGTTTAGTTTGAAGAAGAGGAGGCTAAGGAGAGACCTCATCGCTAATGAAATGTCCTGAAAGGACATTGTAGAGAGGTTGATGCTGGTCTCTTCTCACAGGTAATTAGTGATAGAAGACGAGGGAAAGGCCTCAAAGTGCAAGAGAGTATCTTTTAGACTGGACATTAGGAAAATGTTTTTCTGTAAAGTGTGGTCAAACCCTGAAATAGGCTGCCCAGGGAGGTGGTTGAGTCATCATCCCTGGATATGTTTAAAGGTCATTTGGATGTGGTGCTTGAGGATATGGTTTAGGGGTGAACTTTTAGAGTAGGGTCAATGGTTGGACTTGATCCCAGGGGTCTTTCCCAACCTGAATGATTCTATGATTCAATGTCTCATACCTATCAGACCCCTTCAATTGCTAAGTGCTAAGACAGTAGTTTCACAGCTGTCTTATTTTCAAAGGTGCAAAAATACTTAAAATCCAGAATCTTGGTACAGAACAAATTCTTCCTGCTTACTTTGTTACAAGAACTCGTGGGTATCAAATGTAACAAGTCACCAAGTCCAGAATAAACAAAAGCAGGAATTTCTTCATACAGCATCATGTCAAGTTGCAGAACAATAGGGACATTATTGTGTTTCTCATACTTTTTGGCTACTCTATAAAGTTCAGTTCACTCCTTGATAAAAGTATGAGTTTAACACCAGAGCATTTAGAATAGGTCAGAAGGTGGAATATTTCATATAAACAACAGAGCCACATTTCCATAGCTCAACATTTGGAGACCACGCACACCACACAAAAATAAATCAAGAAATAAAACGCTGTCATGTGAGGTCATGTTCCACAGAATAAACAGACTTCTAAGAAGTGATTTTTCTGTGGCATTTCAGTAAGGAATTATGTGCATTAGTTGACAGTCACCAATTCTGACAATCTTACAATAAATTGCCCTCACAGTATTTTCTCGATTAAAAAAATCTGTTAGACTTTCATAACCCTTTCCGACCAAACCTTAAAGCCGTCCTTTCATCACTTACATTACTGCTTTGATGGTATTATTAGAAGCCACGATTGCTTTTCCTGAGTCATCTTTGTGTAGTCTTTATAATCTGTTGGTCTTAGGTTGTTTTCATAGCGCTTTGTTTTTCAGAAGAGCATGAAGAGTTTTAAGGTGAGGAAAAGTGCAACAATGCACCTAGAGAAAGCATACAAAAGCTTTACAAATCATGAACTAGGAAATGTGTGTCAAACTAGATACAGAACTCCAGACTAAAAACAGATGAATGTCAGAAGAACAACATCTGCTCTAAAAGAGCTGGCAGCATGTATCAGCTGAACCTGGCCCTTTTTTTTATAACGTGCACTCCGTTGTTTATCTTTTTCCTTATTCTTTTGTCATTTTTATGGCTGTGGCTAATATGGATGATTTCTTATAGACAGTATGATGCAGTTGCTATCACATCATACAGGGAAAGTATACTTTATCATCTATAACCTAGGGGGGGTGGGGGTGGGAATAAAGAAAATAATAAAACCTGTCAACTCTTTCAAAGCAGAAAATGTGAAAAAAGGATGTATTGCAACTGGGGCTGCAGACAGTTGCTTAGGGATTAGATCTAGCTGCTGCTTCTTCTGAGACTGATTCTGTTCAGATGACAATGATAATGCTATTTATCAAAGCTGCACATTCAAGAGTGGTGACAATCTGTACATCTTGTCCTTTTCTTGAATAAATCTACTTTGGGAGGTCAAACTCATCTAAAAATTACACTACTGTTGCTCTTTAAGTCACTTACTATATCATCTTCTCAGGACTTTTGTCTTTACACTTGAATCTCCAAAAATAACATATGGTCTAGGCTCCAGTTCAGAAATATGCATATACTTAAGTCCTATTGACTGCTTAAAGATACGAATGTAGAAGTGTTTTGCTACAGGGATAAAATGAAAGAAACCTTAACTCTCTATCCTTTTTTGCACTTTCCAGGGTAATTATCACTTTCAAATGAGTAATTTCAGGTTCTTTGGATAAGCACAGTTTGCAGCCAAAAGTATACTTGCTCTTCATTTGTTCATGATTACATGCAAGTTTAAAAAAATAAATAAATAAATGGGGAAAAAGGCCAGTTCTGATTAACAGAATAAAAGGGAAGAGGAAGACAAGAGTGGCATAAGATCTGTGAGACAGACTGAGGGTGTTTGACATAAATAGGGAAAGCTCTGAACTACAAAGTGAAAAGAAAGGACAAAACTGAGCAGTTGTTTGAAGACAGAAGCGTGGTCATGTGTTTGCAGTCTCTCTATGATCTGACTCAAGCATTTATAAACACAATATTGTCTAAAATAAGAACACTCTCTCTAATGGAAACTAACTCCACAATCTTTTAGAAATTATTTTGCTGAAGTTGCCTAAAGGGAATGCTTCTAAACATGTGTTTTGATAACAGCTAGGCAGGTAGCCAGCTATGACCTGTACTCCTGATCGGTTAATTGCACATACCAAATTTGTTTCCTCTTCCCCTTCCTTCCCACTTATCCTGCATTCTTTGCCTTTTCTATAGAACATTAAGATTTAGATTTGAGGTGTTCGTTTTTTTTAATACTATTTCATTCTATGTTCATATTCACTGCAGTTATGGGATCAGTAAGGCAGCAGTTGGAGAACATATTATGTTCTTGATAGCACTGATCCCAATTATTTGCTGATCACAGAATTAACCAGATTGGACCTCCAGGATCATCAAGTCCAACCTATCACCTAACCCTTCTAATTAACTGGCACTAAGTACTTCATCCAGCCTCTTCTTAAACATCGGGGTTTTTTTGCAACATCTAGCAAAATGTGGCAAAAACTTTGGCAAGTTTAAGAGTGAAGGTTGGATAATAAAATGTTTTGAAGAAAAGGATATGCTACTATGTAAAAGGCCGAAAATATAGTGCCTTAAAAACATCCACTGGCTTCTAAAATACAAATTACAAACCCATGGGTCCATCAGATCTTCTGTTCTAGCTACATGAACAATATTGCTGATCAAGCTCCAACAGCCTTGGGGAAAGTCACTTCAATGACACACCAGCACCACTGAAAAGAAACTTAAGTTAATAAAGTTTGCATGATGGTGCAGAGCTTCATTCACCCTACAGGTAGAAAATCACAGTGGGCCATTTCAGTACAAGTGAAAAACTCAGTGTAGAAGAGGGAGGAAACTTTGTGTTTCCATTTAACAGAACAATGAGGAACAATTACAAAGAGACAACTCTTCTGTTGATTCACTTCTCGGATGTGTGTGAGGACAGCTAAAGGTTGAGAAACTTCACAGTAAAGTGAAAAGCACACTATTGCCCCAAAGATCATAATGATGATGATGATGATTACTCTTATTCTAGAATGTTTAAAACCAGAAATTTCTGAAGTTTCAGAACCAGATTATTTTGGTTTAAAACTCATAGAGAATTGTTTTGCATTTTATCTCAAATACTTTTAAACAGAAATGAAAACATACTGAGGGGAAGAATTGGATGGCCATATGGCATAAACCACCATTGCTCCTTTGATTTCATTTTAGCTGTAATTTACACAACTGAGGATCTAACACAGTGAGAAAAAGTAACTTGCCTCCAGTCATACCCATATGATAAAACCAGGAATAAAACCACACTTTCTGACTGCCAGTCACAGGTGAATTAACTAATACTTCCTACAGTGTGCACCTACATTAACCTTCAGGAAAACCTCAAAGCCAAATTCCCAACCTTCCATATTATCTGATGCAGGAATGCCCTTGAGGCTTCCCTTAGAGTGATTCTACTGGTGAGCCAAGAACCAAAAATCTCCATTTTGCTTACATCTTAGGGTACTTATAAGGGCACCAGTAATAGCTGGGTCCTGTGAAGAGCCATAGGTTTAAGAAAAAAAAGAAAAAAGAAAAAAAAGCAACACAGGCAAATAGCAATTAAAAACCAAGGACCAAAGACAAGCAAACCAAAACAGTTTTCTCTTCCTAAGTCACGAGATCAAAGACCAGCCATTGCAGAACAGATGATTGGCCAAATGGGCTTTTTCCTTAAGTCAGAACCTGCTGGGACTACATTCAAAGCTAGTGTTAACTAGCTAGGACAAGTTGCTCTGCAATGACTGTGCAGAGTGTTGCAGATTATGGTAAATCTGATGTTAACATACTCTGTGATAACAGTGAGCCAGTCTTTCAGGAAATGCCAAAGGGTCTTGATTTTTCTTCCTAAAGGTGCTGCAGTTGAAGTTCTTAGACTGCAAGCACTGTAGCAAAGAGTGGGAGTAGGTATCAGCAATACCTGGCCTAACAACACCCATATGAAACAGGGTGTTAGCTTTTATCAGGACGGCAATGCAGATTATAGAGTAGGATGGATTTGGGTATTTTAAAGCACCTCTCCTAACCACAGGACTGACTAACCTCATAGAACAATATTCCCCTAACACTTCAGAAGGGTGATGATCAGCACTTCTGGCTACAACTGAGGCCATGGTTGACAACTAGTGATTTGGAGACAGAGCTGACCTGCCACAAAAGGCTCTGAAAATGGTCTTCCGTGTCTATAAATCAGCAGCTCATTGATGATCATCGGGGACAGGTGCCCCACTAGATGTGCATGATGAAAGCTTGCAACTGCACTGATGCTGTTGGTGTGACATTTGTAATAGGATATCCAAAATCTATGCCACACTTTAAAAGGCTGTGGTTAGCACAAACAATGGCTGCATGGCCAATGAGTGGGCTGTAATGTTGGCACTGAATTTCCTATGATGATTCTTGACCTCTTCTCTGAACGTGCATTTGAGCTCCTATGGACTGAAGTAGAAGGAAGATGGCAGAAGACGTACAATGAAGAGGTGTAGATAGCATGTGTATAGAGCAACATGTGTTATAATTTCAAGCCCAGCTGCAGCTGAGCCCCATGCAGCTGCTCACATAATTGGCAGCTCCTCCCCGCCTCCCCTCCCAGTAGGATGGGAAGGAGAAATTAGAAGAAAAATGCAAAACCCTGTGGGTTGAGATAAGGAGAGTCACGGAGTGCTACAAAGAACAAATGAACAACAGGAATAACAACAACAGCAAAGAAGTAATATATAAAACAAGTAACATAAAATGCAGCTCAGACCATGCTTTGCTGCACCAAACCCCACAGTGAGACAAGCATTGCCACTGCCCACTCAGTTTATGGGCTCCAGTTTATGGTCTCCAGCACCCACCCCACTGGCTGGTTCGGCTGGCCATCCTGGGCATGGCTCCTTGCAGCAATTTGTGAAGAAATTTAACCCTACCCTAGCTGAACTCAGGGCACATGGTAAATCATTTGATCTATATGACACAAGTATGTTAGGCATAACTTGAATACTAAAAAAGCCTTGCTAAACATGGGGCAAGGGTTTGTATAATCACTGTCAATTGTTTGATAGGTTTGAGTGTTCCTTCCACAAAAATTTTTCTTAAGATTTAGATGTATGAAAAACATCTTCAGAAAACTCTCTATCAGCTGTCTTTGATGGCTCTGGCCCACTGAAGCACTTTTGGCATGAAGAGCAGCCCTGGGCTTCATTCTGTTTACCTAAAAATGTCTGAATTGGGATTCTAGCCTGCCTTACTTGAAACTGCTCTAGTTCTTGCCTAACCTTAAAGAGAAAAACGAAGCAACCTCCTTAAGATCTTCAGGTCCTCACACAGTAAAAAAAAGAGAATGGTAAAGTCACTAAATATTTCTCAAGGAATATCCTTACTAAGTTTAGAAAGGTTTAAATAATTAGGATGATAGCACCTCCCTCTGCAGGACTTCCAAGATACACCTTCTGTATGGTCCCACACAGAAAATTCTAGATCTTTTTAGATGCCACTTCAAGCTGGATACTCAATTTTTGTATTTTCAGGTCAAATCCTACTCCTGTAATTTCAGTGATTAGAATCAAACATCTACTGAGTAGTCTAATGGATTTTAATCAGACCACTTGTGCTTGAATGCTTTGCTGGATTAGCAACTACAAGAGGAAGCATGAGCTGATGATCATAAGGTATAAGTGAAGTGTCAGGTTACATAGATTCTATTTCTGGTTCTGGTACAGAAATAGTGCTGGTGCTTTATATAAATCACACTATATATGCAGCATCCTAATTTTATTGTAAGGATGAAGATTATTCTCAACCTTTGGGAAAATACTGAATTATATGGACAATTATTGTTCTTATTATACACATCTGATCAAAGTTTGGGGAAGCCACAGAATAGGTAATATCAGATTCTCCAGGCTGCCAGGCTTCACAGTGAAAAAGAGTGTCATAAATGCAAAATGTAATGCTTACGCTTTAGAAGGTTAAATTGGTAATAATTAACCTTGCTTCTCTTTTTTCATATGTACAAAAGAAAGATCAAAGACCTGTAACAGTCCGTTAGGACTTGCTGTTACTTAAAATCCAGAGAACTAGAAGGTGCTTTCTCTGAACAGTATTGTTCTTAAAGAAAAGCACCTCCAAAATTAACAGAAAAGGGCTATTTCAGTACATCCATAAAGTTTATTTCATTATGAGCATTTCTAGCGGTCTGTTACCAAAAGAGTCTTCAAGTGAGAAGAGAGAAGTTCTATGTCAAAAGAGTACAGTTAAAATCAAAGTAAGCAGCCCGGATAGTTTTCTTTTCTTTGTAAGAGATGGAATCGTAAAACAGATGAGGAGGGAACAAATATGGTTTAAATATTTTTCCAGCAGTGTATTCCTGTTAGATTCATCACCTGCATGATACTCCTTTGTACCTGCACCACCTCTCCTCTATCTCAATTACCAGAACATACCCCAAAGTCCTGTCTGGATAGACAATCCAAAACTGTATTGAAACTATGCCCAACTAGCAGCAAAATTCTATTCTATAGCACTCCTTATAAGGATATCAAAGCTTTCTGGTAATGTGAATTTCCATCCCTATGAAGTACAATGCTCACTACTGGCTTTCGGCTGCCCACAGTACATCAGCCAGCCAGCAGAAGGCTCCCTCACCCACCGAGTGCCTAAGGAGCATCTCCCAGCCGCCCGAGCCCGGGTGGGAGCGCCAGGCAGCGGGCAGCAGCCGCCGGCTGGCCGGGCAGGGAGGGCCCGGCAGGTCCCCGGCTGCAGGAGGACACACACGCACTGTCGCTGGCAGTGGCCGGCAGCGGGCGGAGGGAGGAGGCTGCAGCCTGCAAGCGCGGCGCGGAGTGAGGAATCTCAACAAGACACTTAACTGTTCACTCTCACACTCGACTCTCCGATACCCATTGTCTGCTGATTGTTTGCTTTTGGTTTTCATACTGAAGGCAAACATGACTAGCATATTTCCTCTTTTTGCTTCTGCCCTTTAAATGAATGCTTGGTTACTCAGTGTGCAAATATTTGCAGGAATCTACCGTTGACAGGCTTGGATCGCTTTCATCTGCACATGTGGTACACTCTAAAGTATAGTGTCTATTATGAGAACTTCAGTGACATCTTCAATGTGGCTGATTATCCTAAAAGCTATCCTGCTTGATATTTGTATGTTTTATTAGCAGTACAGAGGGCTGAATTAATCTCTGCACCAAACGTGAAGATTGCCTCAGACGACAGAAACTGAAATGCATTCATACATTTCTGCATTTCCTCTGCATCAGAACAGGGCAAGTCACAGCACCGTTGAAGACTCCCTTGCTTCCCAGGGCTGCACAGGACCCTCCAACAGTTCTTGGACCTATGAAGTACACCAGCACAAAGGATGTCTGTCAATGTACTTTTACCCCCCCAAAAAACCTTTTTCTGCTGACAGCACAATGGTGACCACTTCAAATCTACCCCAGCTTAAAAAATGCCTTTGCACTGAAAACCTTCAGTGAGTTCCTTATGGAAGCTTTACAGCTTCTTTACGTAAAGGAATCATGAGCCACAGATGAGTCAGGCTCTAATACAATGATTTGCAAAAGGCCACACAGTAAGTAGCAGGGAAGACACGAACCCAGGACTAAGCATGTTCTATTGTGCTTGGCTTTGCAAATGCAAAAAAAAAGCAATTCCAGTGCACAAAATACACAATTTCCTCCTCTCCCAACCTCAATAAAGAGACAAGCAAAAGCAGTTTTCTGTCATGTATTACAGCTGCCGAGCAAACTGACCTACGTGTCCGACTTCCAGAACTTCATGGAAAATGGTAACTTCCCACTGCAGACAAACTTATAAAGCATCTTTTAAAGAAAACACTGTTCTCCCTTCTTGGGAGGAAACTTTGGTGTAATGAAAACTTTGAAGTGAGCCTTGGGTTTGTTACAATGGAGTAACCTGATTAGAAAATCATGCAAACTCTTGTTGCTCTTTAGCTGTATTCCCCCACAGGCTGTACTATAGCTCTCTAACCAGTCCCACAGCATTGAATGATGTCATGGGATCTGCAGCTCAGCGAGATGAAAGGGATAAAGCGGAACCCGCTGGCACTAGGGAAAGCTTCCAACACACAATCCACAACACAGCTTGGGAACTCAAAAGCTACAGATCCAGCCACTCAACTCTAAGCAG
>VWZE01016725.1:181049-217098 GCA_013396675.1 Eubucco bourcierii | reverse complement strand
TCCTCCAGGACAAAAAAGGAAAAGGCGGGGGGGGGGGCCGAAGCTGGTGATCGATTTTTGACAAAAGAACCAGAGTACTGAAAGGCAGAATTTAAGAGTGCAACTACCTGCTGGAAAAGAAGCTCTTTTTCCTCTCCAAAGCACTTTCTTTGATGTATGGCAACTGATCACTGATCAGATTACAGGCATTCGGTCTCAGTACTCGTCTGCCTTTGATCTGCATGGTTAATTTTATTTTCCCGGATTTGGAGTTTCGTCTAGGCTTGTGCTGACATACTTTTTTTTTTCTTTTTTTTTTTTTTTTAAGGAGGTAAAATCATTTAATACACAAGCTATAGCAGTGTGAAATCAAGCTGCAGAAAGCTCGGGCACTGGAAAACTTCATCAGATAACAGGTACTGGATTTTGTCTTTTTTCCCTGCAGTTTTGTGTTGCAAGACTTTAAGAAATTATAAGGTTCATATACACAATAACACACCACTGTGTGCATAAAGTTCAAAAGATTATATATAATTTATGAAGTTTTTATTTGCAAATCTTAAGCAGAATAATACTGAAAATAGACTACATAGAAGACAGAGAAAATTGAAAACTGGAGCAAAATCTTTTTTTTTTTTTCTCTTTTTGTGTGGGTTTATAAGATTTTGGTGTGCAATGCTCATTCCTATTGTCTATAGTTTTATAAAGTTATATTCAAATACAAGTATTACATGTGTTAAGGAAGTATTTATCTTCTAAGACAAACCATATTTGCTAAACACTGTGCATACTTTATTTGCTCTCAGTGTGTTTAACAAACTGTGCTTTTCTTCAAGCAACAATTTTAAGCCTAATAGTTCCATAGTTGATGTGAAAAAAACAAAAGTTCCATAAGTTGTTAGAAATAAATTTATACCACGATATCCTCATAGACAAAAGGGAAATTGTTCTGTGTCAGCAGATGATAGTTCAAATATGTCACATAAAAAGAAAGCTTGAATAATAAAAGTAATATTTTAACCTGATACGTTTCCTTAAAGGCATTTTAATACAAATACTAAAGAAATCTTAAGCTTATCTACAGCAAACATCTGGGCTTGCTGAATTTCTTGGAAGTTTTGCTTCTATTCCAGTGATGCAGTTTTCATTTACAGTATGTTGTATTCCGTTCTTCAGATTCATATTTATGGACACATGGACTGTGTTCAGGGAAAATTTAAAGCCATCTACTCCAGAAATTCATTATAAAGGAACAACCATTAGATGATTAAGGATTATTTACTGTACAGCTGCAGTTTTAAAGGGCCTGATTTTCAGATGAGTTTGGGCCAAATCCCTGAGTGCTCTGTGCCTGCAGCTGGAGCCAGTCTGTTAAAGACTCAAGCTTCTTCTGTAGGTATGCAAATATAATTTAGATTTTCAGAAGAACTTAGAACCCATAATTGGGTAGAGACTTGTAAAGAAGGTCAGCATTCCAGACATGGAGCTCTTTGAAAATCTAGTCTTAATGGTGCATTGCGAGTTCTTCTGAAATACTGACCTTAGATCTGTATTCTTAAATCTGTATGTAAATGTACATAAATCTTAACTACAGCTGTTTATTAACAAATGGCAACTAAAAGTCAGCATAACTGATAGCTATTAAGCATTGTTTGAAAACTGTTCTTTAATGGGTTTATCAGTCCACAGGACGCTCAAGATGTTCATATTTTAGCATGCACCATAGCAACATGCAAACTCAATTTTTAACAGTCGCCTTGCGTCTGAATAAGATTAAGTTATCAACACTTCCAGATAAACGTAGTTAGCTTTCATGAGTCATGCTGTAAACTTTGTTTCTTCTAATTAAAAGTGTATTTGTATACATAAAATTTAAATTTACTGACTATCAAGAGATAATATGCCAGACATACATTAACGAGGCTTAACTTGGTATCATTTACTTTTCTATACCACCAATTAATTCATATTCTGACTTAACAACTCAATTACATTATAAGGAAAGTAATTAGCTCTGCATGAATAATATGTGTATAGTTTTCAAGGAAGAATATTGTTTAAAGCACAGCTAGCTAAAGCAGAATTTCAGTGTTTCTCCTTAGGACAAAACTGTTTCTAAACCTCTGCAGAAAAGCAGAATGAGAATCAGATTTTTAAAAGTAATGCAAGGATTCTTTTTTTCTACATGAATGTAATATAATTAAACTACCACTATAGGCATCTGACACAAATGGATAAAGCTGCTCACAGAAATAACAACGGTTAATCAGGTAGATCACACATCAAGTAGGACTTACACATATAAATATTTGTGATATTTAGGCACTAGAAATGCATTTCAGAAACAAAGATTCTTTTCATTTTGCAAAAAGTCCCTAGGATTCTAGGTAATCTTCCCACATACTTAAGCACAGATGGGCGTTAACCCATTTAAAGTGAAAAATGTCTTTGCTTGTCTGCATATAAGTGAGACTGAAATGAAAGCACAGTTGGATATATTTAAGTATGGGAGGGAGAGGATTTTCAGCATTTTTGTTATTTTAAATAGCAGTTCTCTGACAGTTTAGTCTTTCATTGATCTGACTTTTAAAGATTAAATAATAATAATAATACTTGGCACTTGCAACTTTGCTTTTACAAAGTGCTGTATAAACATTAATTAATCCTCAGGCTTAAGTCTTCGTAAAGAAAAAAGTTCACAATGCTTTCTCAAGCAAATCTGACTAGGAAACTCACAAGTATATAATTATTTATTAAAATAGCTTGAGCAATTTCTTATTATAACTAGAGCCATTTCCAAACAGTGTGTCTTAGATAACATCATAAACATATTTGAAGGTTTGTAATAGTTAAGACTATCAAAAGACATTGCACAGTTATACTGACATCAGTTTCCAACAGCTGTCATAACAAGAGTAGATCTGTCTCACAATTGACTGGGGGAACTGTGTTAGCATCTGAGATATGGAGATAACAACTTCCTATTGCTGTACAATTTCTGCTTCCATATCAGATATGTCACATAGCTTAGTCTTATCAAAGGGGTCAGCTGAAACTACTTCCCAAATACTTTTTTCATTCGCCATAGTGAGAATCTCTATACTTGCGTCTATACTAGTTGCTCTACCAACTTAGAAGCATCATAATTTAAAATAAAAGAAACCCTGCAATTTTCAGTATCTTTCAGTGATGAATGGAAATAACTTATCCATTTTGTATTTAGGGGAAATATTTCACATGCTACAACAGGGAATGAAGTGTTTAAGTTTCAGTGTTATGGATGTCTTGCTGATCTTAATTTACTGCCATGGTAACCCTCTGTTTGATGAGAGTCTTAATGTTTCTTTATATGGTAATCCTTGGTGTTTAGTCAACACTTCAAGATCTATGGGATGTTTTAATGCACTTGTCTAACGTTAACTTGTCTACATTAAAATGGGTATCTGAAACACACGATGACTCCACCAAGAAAAACTTACGCAACACATTTCACTGATGTGTACAGAAAACAGATAACATACAAACCAGTTGTCTGCAAATAGCAAGAAGACGTTGCATGCCCAGCGCAGTGCAGCAGCTGCCATTCACAACAGATGCACTGCCGTTGTGCCCTAGCGTGCCATTCCCCACTGAAATTCCAGACCCTTGCAGAGCTCCTTCTGGCAAGCATTCTGAAGCAAAGCTCTTTGCATGCCCTTTTTTTATGACAATTAAATGAAAAGCCCTTTAAATCTTATTTAAAAAAAAAATAAAATTAAAACAACTCATTTTGCAGCAATCATTTATCTCTTTCCAGACAACTTGCTGTATTCAACAAGCACTACTTGTTTTTAAGAAAGTCCATGTGGCTGGTGAACTCCAAAACTTTATCTCTGCGAGAAGCTCCCAAAGTTTCTGTTTATTTTAAAGTGTTTTACTGCCAACTATTTCCATTAGTTCATTTTCTTTAGAACCTCTGTTCCCAGTGTATCCATACGTTTGTTCAGACTGCAGTTGTATCATTAACCTTTTCATTAGAAAAGTAAAACTAATGATTTCAACCTCCTGCAGCAGCAGTTCTTTCACCAAGGACTCAAAGATTGGTTTCACCAATTTTGGAGCATCACTTTTTAGATTTAAAAAAGTTTAATCTCTGTGAAGGGCTGAATTTCTGAACTTGCATTTGGTATTGGCACTACACATAACCAGGTAACTTGTCACCTGCAGAATGTAAAAATATTTTTGATTCTGAGATAGCAAAAAAAGAAAGAAAAAAAGCTACTCAAGCACTTTGTAGAGAATTTCACAGCCCATTATCAGAGGGCATCCACCATGTTCTTAGGGTGGTACTGGCAGTGAGGACTTTGCCGAGCTAGCAGGACTTCAATGCCCACCTTCTAAATGGCTGTGAAGTGCTTTTCTGCCCAGTCACAACAGTACCACGGGTCTGGGGCCTGGCAACCCAAAGCACTTCTAAGGCCAGGCTCCTACTGAGAGAGATCTGCAACACCAAGGCTGTCGCCCCTAAAGCACAGGCCGCCTCTGGAGACAGGCTGGCAGCTGCAGCTCGCAATGAACACCTAGGTGCGCACACAAAGTCTCAGCTACCATTCTGGCAGGGTAAAAGGGACACGGGTGCTCCACTTGTGATTCACCCTGGTTTGCACCGCTCGTAGAAAGCACAGACCGCCAGGCCACGTCCCGGTGGGGAGCAGGCAGACAGCCCATCCATCCCAAAGGACCGCGCTTCACGACCTCGGCCACCCCGCTTCTCCCCGCCACGCCTGCCTCCGCCGGCGCGCACCTCCTCGCCATGGGGCACGTGGGCCAGGGTGCTGCTGATTGGCTGCCTCCGGTCACCTGAGCCCGGCCCCTCCGGCGGGGGAGGGGGGGAGCGGCGCGGCGCTGCGTTGCCAGGTGACGGGACGGGACTAGCCGGAGAGAGAGGAGGTGAAGGAGGGAGTGGGCTACGGTGCTAGCGCTCGTTAGAGGCGGGCGGCACTCGGCTGCAGCGGCCGCCAGCAGGTCGCGGCGTGGCAGGTGGGTACGTGGGAGATCAGAGTGGAGCCGTCCTCTCAGCCTCGGACCGTGCATGGTACTCCTTCTCTCTCAGAGGGGTGCTCTTCGTCCCCTTCTGCGGGCAGGAGGGAGGCGTTGAGGCGAGAGTGCGCGTAGCGGCCGTGGAGAGTGAACAGCGGAGTCCTCGGGGTTCCGCGCAGCTTTCCTCCGCCACCCACTGGGGCACGGGGTAGCCTGGGTGCTGACCGGGCGGTGCGGGACGCCCGCTTGGCAGTGGCCCGCTCTGCCCTCCTGTTGCGCTTAGGGTCCGCTGCGGCCGGCAGGGAAGACGATGGGAAAGACCCTCCGCGGAGAGTGCAAGCTGTGGGAGCGAAGAGCAGGGAAGGTGGAGTGGCGGTCCGCGCTGGATCCCTTCTTCCCCGAGATGGGTTAGGCTCTGCCGGTCTCCAACCGCCCCGTCTGCCCCGAGTCATCCCAGAGTGGGATGATTCCACATGAAGGGCACCGCGCAGCGAAAGGGTGGCAGCTGATGCTACCGGGTTCTGCAGATCTCGACAATCCTAGAATAACTCCACGCCGCGGAGTGCGGCGAACAAAAAGCCCTTCAAAACTGGGCTTTCTTGTTCACAAGTACTTCTTGTGTCTATTGCATAAATAACTTGCTGTTTGCTTCAGACAGTTTTGGAGCTGCAGTTGAAGGAGCAGGAGCTAGTAACTTTTGGGTGGTAAGAGGTTGGAAAGCCACAATTATGGTTCTGTTAAAAAAACTTTTGATTGTTTGACTTCCTTTCCTAATGTCTGTCTCCTTTAATCTGACCTTGAACTGAAAGGTTTACGTGATATTCGTGAAAAATCTTGATACTTAATAGCTTTTATGCAGTTATACTTACAACTACTTTAAATGAATGCTTTTCTGAAATTAACAAAGGGGACTGGTAACCTGAGCAAAAATGGCCAATTAATTTAATTTGTAGGTGAGTTTTTTAACTTCTGCACGTCTTTTAAGCCCACTTTCACCATCACAAGTAAAGCAAGTTGAGTATTCTACCTGGAAGCTTTTTACCATATAAGCAAATGGTGGGGTGGGGTTGGTTTTGGTTTTGTTTGGTTGGGTTTGAGTTTGGATTTTTGTTTTGTCTTTGTTTTGTTTTAGAAATGGAAGTAAACTTCTTTATTAATTTAGTATTGAGATGTTTTGTCAGTTGAGGAGGCAATAAATTATTTTTCTACAACTTCCAGTTGCAAGCTAAATAAAGGTGAGAGTGAAAGTAACTCATGTCTGTGCTTTTTAACACATTGTATGATGTCCAAAACTGCTAAAGGGCGGCTTGTAATACAGTGGGATTGCATCATTGCAATAGTTACTGTATTAACCATCCCAATGCTTTATAATTTATTATTCTTTAAAGCTACTTTGAAAAATAGCTGTTAGTGTACTTTGGTGTAAATGAAATGCAACTGTAGTATTTGCATTCTCATTTTATTGTATTGCTTATTCACCTATCTAAGTACAAATACGTACAAATGTAACTCCATGTTGATGTTTTGTCTTCAAACTAGAGTCTCTTAGCTGTTGAGTGAGATTTATTAAACAGAAAGAGCAATTTTGTATAGGTAATCTCACCAACTTCAATGGGATTTGGAGTTCTTGTGTAAATCACAGACTCCCTAAAAACTTTTAAGTGTAGAAAAAATGTCACCACATTGCACCTTTGTTACAATATTTTACTATAGTTTCTAATTAATGTTACTCTGTACATGTTAAAGAACATGGGTGATGAACAGTTTTACATATTTTTCCAACATGAATTTGGAATGTCGTTTATAAGTAGGAAAACCAGGGATTAATTATATAGTTCATTCTCCAATTTTGCTGGTTATACACTTTTTTTGAGACACTGGGGTATAATGCATCCTGTAAATGCTGTTTGTGATAGTGAAGACATTGCAGATATACTTCTTCAGGGTGTTATCACCATTCCTGAGAAGTCAGGTACTTCAGCTAATATAACTCAAAGCATATGGTACTTGGAAGGAGCACAAATATTTCCTGGATATGTGTAAACCTCTTTTCTCTCCTGCCTCAGCCCTTAAAATAGATATAAATATTTTCTATCACCAGCCATGTTCCAACTTTAGTCTGCTATATGTATCATTATAAAATTAGAAATAAATTTATGGTTACCTAATTTTGTACTGCTTCATGTATGGTAGCTTCTGAAAAAAATACAGATTTATTCAATACAATATTTAATGTGATGGGTGCTACCTAGCTGACAGTATTATTTATTATTTTTTTCCTACACATAGTCCTTCTCCAAACAGTTGAAGCAAATGTGGTCAGACAAGACCTCACTCACTTCACAAAAGGGAAGAGTATAAGGGTTGTGGGAAGATAAAAAGGGAAGATGTTCTAGAATTATGAGATGAAATAACAACATAGCTCTGCAGTGGAAGTTCTTGTCCCTAACTTCTTCCCTTTGTCTTTGTCATTGCAGCAGCATAAGTACTTTCTCTTCTCTTGTTTCTTGCCCATGGGGCACTGACTCTGCTAAAACCATCTGCCACTCCTTGTCATTTTATTGCATGCAGTTGACAGCTGCAGGTGGGGAAATGGGGTGGGGAAGAAGGGAGCTGCGATTCTATTCATTGGATGCCAGAGACCTCTTTCTTCTAGAACTTCTCAGGGTACTCTTTGCCAGAGTTACAGAGGATGAAAAGTGATTGTCTAGTATAAACATCAAATCAAATGTGATGAACTTGTAAGATCTAGAAAAGTTAAAGTTTGAAACTCCTAAAGTAGAAGTATGATACTGACTTCAAAGTTGTGGTGCTTACATGTATGGAAAAACCTGCTAGTAGGCCTCATGCTGCCTCAAGTTTTGAGATGATCTTTCATGGTAATTTTTTTTTTTTTTTTTTTTTTTTTTTTGTGAGAAGGAAGAGATGATGTTTTTCTGACATTGACTTTGAAATAGAATGACTATTGCTGAGGCAAGCAAGTAAACATAGGAATAAATTATGTACAGAAGAGTAAATTATGGCAGAAGATTCTAGAACCCCAGAAAGATGGAAGTTCTTAATTTCACAATACATTTATTACATGTTTCTAATTTTATTGTTTCTTATTGGTCTCTCTATACACATGCATAGTTGGCCCCACAACCTTAAAACTATGCAGCTGCATTTCTTAATGGAAGTCTGCATCATGAGTTCAGTACATTACACATGAAGACTGGTTTTCCCTGAGTATTTTGGGCAAGAGTATTACTGTTAACCTAAGAAGATTCATTTGGAATGGTTACTGGCCTCAAAACTATCCACAGCTTTATTTCATTTAATGAAATTGTGGATGATGTGACTCAGCCTTGTAAATACCAGTATCTGAGCAAGAACAATAAATCTTTAAATGTATTGAACTTATGTTTAGCTGCACATATTTTAAAGGAAAATACTTACAGCTACATCTTACTTGAATGCATATGAGGTGAATGGCTTGTGTCCAAGAGACATCAGTGTAATGCCACTCGATATCAAGAGAGAACAAATTTGCCCAATGGCAACCTATTATTAAGTGCTGCAGTGTCTGCTTTTTAAGCAGGGCTTTTAACAAACTGGAGACAGAAACAGGAAACAAGCAACTGGCACAGTTAGTCTCTGTCGAGACTTGCTTTCAA
The DNA here is from genome assembly GCA_013396675.1 of Eubucco bourcierii. Taxonomy (NCBI): domain Eukaryota; kingdom Metazoa; phylum Chordata; class Aves; order Piciformes; family Ramphastidae; genus Eubucco; species Eubucco bourcierii. The sequence continues at coordinate 208,444 of VWZE01016725.1, read as the reverse complement.
ATACAATGAGTTATTAATGTGCCTCAACCATTTGCATTATTTTCACCAAAATGTAATGAAAAAGAAATTATTTCTTTTTGTGGCACTCTGAAATGTGGTTGGATCTTTTGGTTGTTGTGTTGTTTTGTTTATTGTACACCAGTTAATTTCTTTCTTGTATGCTGTAGCCAGTACATGGTCTTTGAGGGTTGTTTTTCATAGGAACTGGGACAATAAACATAATGATTACATGATAAAATACCACAGGCATTCATACATGTCTACTGAAATGATCTGAGTGTATTTTGGTGCTACTAAACCTACTGAAGTGCACTGAAGTTTAAGGCCCACTAAAAACTTATTTTGGAAAATTTGTTAATTTTTAAGTTAGCTTGAAGATACCTCATTTTACATTGTAAACCTAAATCTAAGAGATTGCGTCATACACATAATGATCAGTCAACAAATTTGAAACTCAGTAAAATGTGAAGATGGGTGGGAGAAATAAATGGTAGATTGATATCAGTTCTAAACCACCTGATTATAGACATTTTTTCTGGGCTTTGGAACTCCTGATGTTTGAAGGTGTTAGATTTGGAAAGAGTGTTATAAAGGCAGTAGATTTTCTTATAAATCAAAAATATTTCACAGACGCAATAAAATTTCCGCACCTAAGTCGACAAATTATATTACAGTACAGCGTGCTTCTCCTTGTGCTTTCTATTTCTTGAGCTACGTTCTATTACAGTGATGATCCAAGGGTGGAAGCTCTCTGCTGTGTTGTGACAAGACAAGGGATGATGGTTTGAACTGAGAGAGTTTCAGACTGGAGAGAAAGAAGTATTTAACACTGAGGGTGGTGAGATGCTGGCCCAGGTTGCCCAGGGAAGTGATAGATGCCCCATCACTAGAACCAGTCCAGGTCAGGTTGTCTGGGACTCAGAGCAGCTTGTTCTAGCTGCACGTGTTCCTGCTGATTGTGATGGGCCTGGACTAGATGACCTATTTATATCCCTTCCAATCCAAAACATTCTGTGATTCTAAAAGAAGATCTTTTATAGCAGATATGGCAACTCCAAAACTGGAAGATGAGCTGACAGCATAATCGGCAACATTTTTAATGCTGCTTGTTACTCTGTCCTACCTTCTGCTGAGAACCATCTTTTTTTGCCCGTTTTTATTCCAAACGTAAATCCAGAGTACTACAAACATATAAAATACATCATTAGCTCTATTTCAATATTGATTTTAATAAATAGTTTATATGTTTGAGGTTTTTTCTCAGTATTAAATCTTTGGGTTGTTGCATACTGGAAAAAGTGCATAGGGTGAACGTGACTTCATTACATAAAGTTAGTATAGTTTTATTGGCATAATATGGCAAGTACTGAATCTGCTGGCCAGTTAATCAGGCTGTTCTTAATTTTTTTTATTTTTTTTTATTGCTCAGATGACCTGCTCAGAAAAAATACAGACTGTTTAGATTATGCTACAGCTCCATATTTTAGATCGTTTGTCTTAGTACAGTTCACCAATATAGTTTGTATTGATAATTCTACATGAAACCTGACTTACAAATATACAATTATTATGATTATTCAGTTTCTTTTTTGATATATCACACATCTATTTTCAGAAGTAAAAGTAAATCTTAAAATTTGGAATAAATTATATTTTTAACCTTTTAAAGAATTTTGGGTTTAAAATTTTGGTAGTACTCTACAGGTGGTCAGAATTAAATTAGAACTGTGCTATGTTTTATTCCTTTAACAATAATATTATTAAGGAATGTGATGGCTGTAAATGCATACAACCTGAAGTAGTTACTTGACATTCAGTTCCAAGCAACCTGGCTACATTTACAGCTTTATTTCTTTTGCACACACCTGTTTTACCTTATATAGCATTTAAGAAAGCATATATTTATTTTATTTCCCACTCAATACCATTATATGAAGTCAAGAAGTCAGTGGGGATTTTTCTCACAAATTCTTTTATCATGATTCTTTGAATAATACAAATAGTTTGCCATTTAGCTTTTAGCCTTTTAGCATTATTGTGTCTTCTCTGAATCAAGTTTGTTTTGCAGGATTGCTCTTCTATAATGTTGCACAGAGATGTGTATTGTGTTACTGTTGTTCTTCCTAAATCTTTTCATAACATTACCACTAGTTAATTTCAGTTCTAAACTGTATGGTTACTGTATGGTAACTGTAGGTTACTGAGGTGCAAATTTGTCTGTTGGCTAAGCAGTTTTTACTTAGCACATGTTCAGTTACTATGCAGCCGGAAGATATATGTGTGTTTTCGCCTCTCTCGTTTCTTTCCAAATACAGGTGAGAAAACGTTTCTTGAAACAGATTCTTAGTTCAATATTTTTACTGTCTCTGTCCACTGTTTGGTTTCTGCTTTTACTAGACATTGTTTTGTTCTTGTATTCTTTGGATCTTACATACCCTTTTCCCCCCTGCGTTAGCGTCGTCAACCTCCTGTGCCAACCTTGTGAATTTACTAACTTTTACAATTTGTTGACTCTCTTTTTGCATTTTGCCATTTCCTTGTCAGTACTTTTTACATAAAATTGTTGTATTGAATTATCCAGAAGTCTTTTTGAAATTTTTCCATTTCATGTTCCTTTGCAGGGTTTTTTTCTCAGACTCTGAAAAGCAAGGAATGACAGATATTGTATCTGTATGTATTTCTATTACTTGACAGGATATCTTCTTTTTTTACCCGTTGACATGCATGTAATCTGATAATTGCCATTGGCCCATAGACCATTACCCTCACTAAGTGAGAAATAACCATAAATATGTAATCTTGGCTTTCCTGGAGTGTGCTGCTGATGCACTTCTTTGCCTCCTGTGTTCTTCCCACCAGACTAGCTTTTTTTTTTACAATTTAAAAAATAATGCCACTAAAATATGCTTCCTTCTTATTGATTAGAGTTTGTGAGTTAGAGTTCAAGCAGTAAAATGTGAATTGGAGTGTTAACTTTAGTTAATGCTCATTCCGCTTGTGTATTTTTTGAAGTGTATTATAAAAATTGTCTGAGGTAGGGTGGGATTTGGTTGTGCCGTTTGAACTGTCTTCTGTAATAGTCTGCCTACCAGATCATAAACGGTCATGTTAACACACCTTTAGAAGTTACATCCTGTAGGTAAGTGGTAGCAGCACATTCTGTGTATGCCTTCAGTTCACTGCAGAATGAAGTAGCAGAGGTTAACCATTAGGCAAGCCTTTCCTGCTCCACACTGCAGTTCAGAAGGAACATTCTCATCATCAGCTGTATCTTGGCTGATGTGCGATATATGTGTGAGTCTATGATTCTATGACATGGAAGTGTTGGAGCAGGTCCAGGGGAGTCCATGAAGATGCTCAGAGGGCTGCAGCAGCACTACTATGAGGACAGGCTGAGAGAGTTGGGGCTCTTCTGCCTGGAGAAGAGAAGGCTTCGAGGAGACATGATAGTAGCCTACCAATATCTGAAGGGTGCCTACAGGATGGCTGGGGAGGGACTATTTACAAGGTCTTGTGACAGGACGAGGGCCAATGGGTTTAAACTAGCAGAGGGGAGATTTAGACAGGATGTTAGGAGGAAGTTCTTTCCAGTGAGGGTGATGAGGTACTGGAACAGTTTGCCCAGGGAAGTTGTGTCTGCTCCCTCCCTGGAGGTGTTCAAGGCCAGATTGGAATTAGGCCTTGAGTAACCTGTACTAGTGGGAGGTGTCCCTGCCTATGTCAGGGGGTTGGAACTAGATAATCCTTGAGGTCCCTTCCAACCTTACCACTCTATGATTCTATGATTTGAGGAAACTCATTTCTGTCTGTTGATCATGTACTTAGTTGGGCATCTATCACACAGGAAAGATATGATAAGGATTTGGGATTTACACATGCTGGTATTCTATGATCTAGGCTCATAGCTGGCTCTTTCAAGAAATAAGGCTGTAGAAAACTTGTGTGCATTGCCTTGTCTTCTGAAAAGCACCGTTTTTTAAAGCATGTGTTTGTTCAGCGTTCAGAAATCCATACGAAATACTTCAATGGCATTTACAGATCCATATTTTAACACATTGAATAACATTAAATGCTATGGACATATGACTTCTGCTATTTAAACAACATTGCAAAATATCATGGCTTTTAACTTACTTTATTTACCTGGTTTTGTTTTCCTAGAGAGAAAAGCTTAACTGTAAGAAATGGATGCTAAAGGATTACAAGGAGAAGATAAAATGAAGATGCTTGTAATTTTACTAGCTTATTTGGTAAGTTAAAATATTTTTCTTTCCTCGGGGTGAATGTTTATATTGGACATAGTAATGGTGTTTTTTGGTTTACATGTTACTGCTAACACTGAAAGTCTTAAACACATATGCACAGACAATTAAAAATGCATTTTATCAATTTTAAAAGTGAGCTGTATAATTCTTGCTGCTCCTCACATGGAATTAAAGCATATTGTGAGCTTCGTCATGGAAGAAGGACTGGAAGAGGATATAGGTGAATATATTTCTGTGAAGGTGATAGTGCTGCACTTCAGAGAGATGGCCGGAGTTCTAGGCTGTCTCTTAGTACAGTATGCTGTATACATAGTTTAGGGGTTTGGAGTATTCAGTTTATCAACTGAACATAGCATAGCATGTGATTATGTTGCCTATGAAGTGTACTTCAATGTGCTCTGCCCTGTAGAGACACGCTCTGTAACTAAGAGTAATTAATGCCTCATAGCTATCAGGAAGGCTTTAGTCCCTCTGAAAAGGCTAATGTACAAAGTCACACTTCAGTAGCAGTTGTGGAGAGCGCTTCTGTGATGGAAACCTGTATGCAAACATTTAATTTAAAATTGTATTGAAGGCACTGACAGTGTTTATTAATGTTACTGGGCAGGATTTCAGTGATTTTACTGAAACTCTACATGGCTGTTACTACTGCTTATGATCTTTCTCATAACCATAGTTTCTGATTTTGTCAGAAAATTTACTTAAATGCCTTTGAAGATGGATATTGGATTGTCTCCCATAACTTTTACAATTCATTCATTTTGTCCATATTTGGAATTACATGATTAATTTTCATTGCCATATTTCACAGAAACACAGAAACATTGCAGTAGGGAAAGACCTCAGAAGCATCAAGTCCAACTGTTATGCCTACACTACAAAGTTCAACCTTAAACCGTATCCTCAAGCACCACATCCAAATGACTTTTAAACACATCCAGGGTTGGTGACTCAACCACCTCCCTGGGCAGCCCATTCCAATGCCTGACCACTCTTGCTGGGAAAAAATTTTTCCTAATGTCCAGTCTAAATCTACCCAGTCACAGCTTGAGGCCATTCCCTCTTGTTGTATCGCTGTTTACCTGTGAGAAGAGACCAGCAGCAGCCTCTTTTAATAATGCTGAAAGTTGTTTTTAAGATAGAAACATGAATTTATTTCTTGGATTTAGAGTTTATATAAATTATATGTTAATTACAGATTAATTGTACTTCAATGTGTTTACTTTTTCCTTTCTTTTCTTTTTAAGCTAAGTAGAGTAATTTGTGAGACTGGAGATTGCAGAGAGCAAGAATTTAGGGACCACAGTGGAAACTGTATCCTCTGCAAGCAGTGTGGACCTGGAATGGAACTCTCAAAGGTAAGCAAATAATGCTTTCTTGAGTTTATTTTGTTTCAAATAAATGCATTTACTTATATATTTTATGACAGATATCTTTACTTAAATGGAAGCTTCTTTTTACTGGGGGTGGAGGGTGAGCAGTTTCACCTATTACAGCTTTTCAAGTATCATATCTTCTGGTTCTCTTTTGTATAAAATGTTTCATTCAAAAAATGATCATGCCATTAATACAGCAGGCAGTACCATTTGAGGATCTGAGCATGGGATGTTCAAATTAAAATGACTTTTTTTTAAAGGTAGTGCTATAAGGAGGGGGAAAGAACTGCAGGGATTTAAGACTGAATAACTTCACCATGTAAAGGAGAGTACAAGTTTCAAAATAGTGATTTGTGGAGATGCCTGAAATGGGTGAGGGCTTGATTTTTTACAGTGCAAACTTTCAGAATCAGTTCTGTATTTTAGGTGAAGTTGCCACTATAGACAATATTTAAATATCTGTGCAACAACTTATCTTACTAAAATGATTTAGAATAAAAGTTAGGGCATAAACACATAATAGGATTCCAATAAGAACTAGAGTTTTCTTGGAGTGACTGGATGATAGATGATTGTTCTGTTTTCATTAGCTTCATGCTTGGAACACTTTGTGTTGGGAGGCTAGATTCTAATGAGGCTCAGTTTCTTTGTTTTACAACTTATTAAAAATGTTATAAACCTAATCTGGTATCTTTATGCCATGTAAAGTAACTGAGAGGGTTGAGGCTGGGAAAATGCGTGGTAATATGTAGACAGCACATGAGAAATCCTCATTAATATTGTGTAGAAAGAAAGATGGTTATTGATGGTGATTGATGTTTTATATTTTAGAACTGTACCTTTTCCAAATCCCCATAAAAGTTTGGGAATTTGAAGGGGTTTTAGGAGTGCAGAAATGAATTAGTGGAGGTGAATGGTGAATGGGGTTATAAACTGGGATACAGTAGAACTAGAAAGTTAACTTAGCAAAATTTCCAGCAAAATTCCAAGTCTGAATGCAAGTCATGAGAAGGACGTTAGTTGCCTTCAACATGAAAAAAGTAGGTGCTTTTTATGAACAAGAGCTGAAAACAATGGAGGAAGATACTGAAATGGGAAGAGGGCTCTGGTCTCCCCAGAGCCTTATTTTCTGCAGGTTGAAACAGTCCCAGCTATTGTGGCCTGTCCCCACAGGGGAGGTGCTCCAGCCCTCTAATTATCATTATGGCCTTCCTCTGAACCTGCTCTAGCAGTTCAGTGACCTTCTTATGCTGTGCACAGCAGAACCGGACACAGTACTCCAGATAGGGTCTCAGGAGAGCAGAGCAGAATCATAGAATGTCATAGAGGGGGAGAATCACCTCCCTGCTGATCACTCATATTTTGATGCAATCCAGGATATGATGGCCTTTTGGGCTGGAAGTACATATTTTCCGCTCATGTTGAGTGTTTTGTTAACTGATGCCCCCAAGTCGTCCTCCTCAAGGCAGCTCTTGGCCACTCTTTGTCCAGCCTTTCTTTGTGCTTAGGATTGCCCCAACCCAGGTGTAGGACCTTGCACTTGGTCTTGTTGAACTTCATGGGGGATACACTAACTCAGTTACTGGACATGAGAGAGACAACAGACCAAGTTATGCATCATGGTGAGAGTGGCCGTCCTGGGGGAACAGGTGTGCTGTGCTAGCGGTGCGAAGATGGGTCAGGCAAAAAAGAGAGCACAAGCTGGTGTCACGATGGGTGAGCAGAATTGTCAGGTCTCATGCATAAGCATTAGATTCTTTCTTCATTGTCCAACTACTGTATCTACATCTTGCACATTGTTAGAGTGTTAAAACTGTGGCCTAGACATAACGATAAGACATGAGAGAACTAGCTGCCGAGCCCAATGCCTTTGCATATAGAAGGACAAATTCCGTTTTGTACTCTTACTGATAGAGTAAAAAGGATGATAAAGACAGAATTTAGAGTGTTATTTAGGAGGAGTGACATTTAGATTTTTGGGGTTGCTTTTGTAGGCAAATGTGGTATGCAGATCCAAGGGGGAATTGAATGTTATTTTTTTTCAGTTTTTTCAACATGAAACATTACTAATCTGGTGTGTATGTATGTATGTTTAAACAGTGGAAACCAAACTTTGTCTGTGGCATTGTATTTCTTACTATATCCAGCCCCTGAAAAAATGCAGAAGTACTGTGGTTTGTGGGTGGTTTGAAGGGATTTACTGAAATTGAATGACACATTTTTCCCTATCTGTCCACCATGTAGCTACCATTCAGTGTGTTAACAGTAATGTTGAGTTTCACACTTTTATGGGCTTGCTTTCTATGTTAGACAGTCTTAGTTAAGGTTTGTAAGTCATACAAACAATGTGATTGAAATAGAGATTTGACAATGACTACCAGTATGGATGTTTTTGTTTGGATGGTTTGTTGTGTGTGTTTTGTTCGTTTGTTTGGATTTTTTTTTTTGGTTAGTTGTTTTCAGATTGGCCTTAAATTTGAGGACTGGAAAGGTTCTGGGAGGTGTTTTAATTTATGAAGGCACTTGTAAATATGTCACTCTATAAAAGAGATTCCAATAAATCAGTATTACATGACTGATGTAGCCTACTTAACTGGTTGTCAAAAACCCAAAAGCATAAAAATTAATGCCCTCAATCATCACACTTTCAATATAGTAATGCTAAAATACTATTGCAAACTACAACCTTCCTGTTTTTCACTCTTCATAATGTAGTTTTATTTAAACTATTTTTGTTCATAGTCTGATACTTTTTTTTTAGGACTAGTTTCCCTGAAACTATGAATGCCTGATTAATTTCAATGCTATTACATCCCTCAGAATGAAGAGGCTTTCAAATACTATATTTTGCTACTACACTGGAACTGAAATAACTAAATGGGTTTTGTTCAAACTTAAGTGTACATGGAAGTGTATTTTCCTTCGCAAATAAAGGTGCAGTTGTCTGAATCATAGCAAAGGATGTGATGCTTTGACTGTTAATGAAATGCTGAACTACAGCTTGAAGCAACAAAGTATATTAAGTCAAAGGTCAAAATGCTAAGGGAAAAAGGTTTTAATGATATATTCAAAGTGATTTGCAGTGCAGAGGGATTTTGTTTGCTTGCTTTTTTTTTCAACATGTGAGAAAACAAAGACGTAATTATGCTGTAGTTTAATAAGAATTTCTTAATAACAAATATTGTGTCCATTTTTCTATCAAATATTCTTATTAATAAAACTACATATACTGCTGAACGTGTGAGCATGGCACTAAGTGACATTTTACTACCTATATAGTAAAATACAATGTTATAGGTGAGCTTTTGGTTTGGTCCCCCCCTCAAAGTGTTTTAAGCATTAGACTGACAAATTTCCTTTTTATGTCTCTAATGAAAAAACTCAGCCTATGTTGTTGAATGCTGAAGGCTAACTATGCAAAAGGCCATCTATGGGATTAGGCATCAGGGTACTGTATGAATGGTTGATGTAAATACGTCCCTGTTTCCTTCTCTTGAAACTCAGTTCAGGTAGAACTTAAACCACTGAGTAAGCTAAAGCAGGCAGATCCATTGTCAAGGGCTACAGAGCACTTGCTTCACTCTTATTTATGAGAAATTACTTACCTAAACATGTACATTTCTTTCCTGTTGTTACTGACTATACACAAATAGGAATTGTGTTCCTTTGAAAAACTAAGTGGAGTTCATAATAGAGTAGTGTTTCATAGAAACACTATGAAAGGAAATTTAAAGTTCTCCACATGTAAATTTTCTTAATGAAAATTAAGATAAATGTCATGATGCAGATGTATGCTATGAATTAAATACATTGCCACTGAATTGACCAACAACTAGTTTAGAGCATAAGTACATTTGTGTGTGTGCTTTCTTCCTTTTGCCTTTGTTAAATTGAGTACATTATGTACATCAAAATATCTCTTAATTGTGGTACGTTTGTTGTTTGTTTCCTTCATGTTGATTTTTAAACTTCTACAGTATTTTTATTGTGGATTTATAAAGCCCAGTTAAGCCAATATTCATTAGTTGTCCCTACACTTAAGGAAAGACAGTAACATGTAAATATCAAGCTTAAGAATTTTTAATACAGGCTGCACAGGTGAGTTAAGGTATGGTTAAAACCCAATGAAATTTGGTCCTGTGTGACAGTCCACTCTATTCCCATGGGAACAAATACACGCAGATATACCACAGACTTGCATGAGCAGTATGGATAAACATGCAAAACAAAATGCCACCTCTGTAAAGTGAGTGTGTATATATATACTTGTTTTTACAACTATGAAGTTACATATGTGACCTTCGTTGCTATACTAAGTGAGCACTTCACATCAGCTTTCTGAGTTAGGGAAATGCTGTTGCCTTTTTTAACCTGATGCATGACACACTAGGAAACTGACTTGCCTGTATGGTAACACAGGAAGCTTTTGGTGGAGTAGACGGTGGTTACAGGGGACAGCAAGAGGATGGAGGCTTTCTCTTCACAGTGTATCGCATAGCCTAAACAGGGGGCAATAGATGAATGTTGCACCAGGAGACAAGTATTATCTTTACATGATAACAAAATTATTTACAGTCAACTCTACAATGAACCATTCACTGGAAAAACCTCCCGAGGAACATGGTGGAGCCTCTCTCCCTGGAGAATTTTAGAATGCAACTAAACAAGGTGCTGGATCGGATCAGATCAACTCTCTGTCCCATGAAATGTTGGACTAGACATTCTCTCAAGGCTCCTTCCAACTTAGGCTGTTCCGTGATTCTATGACAAACATTTTATTTGCAAGTTAGTGCTCTATTGGACTGAACTTCCTGTCAGCAGAGGTAAGGTACTGCAGACACCTTTATAGCATCAAACAAACAAACAAAACCACCACAACAACAAAACCCCAAGCCCTATTTCATGTAACTAGGTCCAACTCTAGATTATTCTTTTCNGGGCTCACTTCTTCAAGCATGTTTTTAAAGTATTTCTTCCTTAAAATTAGAAAAAATAGTACACACTGAACTGATTCCCTGTAAACTGTTCTAACATCAGCACTGCAGACGTTGTGTTAACTTGGAACTTAAGTCCATTGATGACTTACATTGGTTACATTTTCTATAAAGTACTGTTAACATACTGCCATCGTAAGAAAGCCAAAGGTTATTGTATCAATAATTTAACATTGATGGTAAAGGGAGTGAAAGCTGTTTCTCCTGTTTGCATCTGTTCTTTTTTTTTGTTTGTTTGGGGGTTTTTTATCTGTATAATCTTTCCTTCTCATAAACATGTCCTCTGTAATGTTTGTAACGCCTTTGAACCACTGCTTGCTTTTGAGCGTGTGAGGTTTTTGTTTAGGGTTGTGTTTTGTCTTTTTTGTTGGGGTTTTTTTTAAACACTACTTTCTTCTGTGGTGGGAAACTAAAATGATTGTGTCAGTTCAGAAGGGTTTGCTTCATGAGGCTCATTTCACTATTTCATTCACATTCATTTAGAGGGAAGCAAAGGATCTTGTAGTTAAGCAAGAGTTTACTATCTTTCATTCTTTAGGTGCCAGTGCCTGAGTAGTCAGTGTGACTTGAAAGTAAGAGCCTTTTTCATACTATCTTGATAGTATTATGTTTCTGTGTCAGTCCAACCTTACATATAATTTAAATTTATATAAATCACAATTAATGCAGAAAAAGCAAACTGAGATAGTTTGGCTTTCTACCTTTTCATGTAAACATTGTAGTACAGAAATGAGATTCCCCTTTCCAGTTATTTCACAATAATATGCCTTTTTAAAAAAAACAAAAGAAAAAACCTGTAACTCTCTGTAGCTTCCATATATTGGTGTGGGTTTTGGTTTTGTTTTTTTTTTTAAACAGCTAAGAAAAAGCAATCTGTATCTCAGCATCATCAAGCTGATATTACGAGTCTGAATTTTAATGGCAATTCCAGGCTGTTTATGTCAACATTTGAGGTTGTAGCTCAGAAATGTGGAAATGACAGTTGCGGCAATAGTAATTTTTTTCCATGGTGCCCTACCTGTGCAGCTATGCTGATGGAGTAAATTTTAGGGTGTACTGTCAAATAGATCAATTTTGACCTGGATCAATCCTGTGGTCAGATTTCCAGCTCAACCACATAGTCAACTGGGTCAGTACCATCAAAACCAATCTATAACAAGAAAGAAAAAGCAGAGATGAAAGGAAGAGAGTGCCTTAAGCCAGTATTGCCACCAAATACATGGTGATAAATACTGTCACCAAGAGACTGGTGCTGTGGAATGGAAGAAGCTTGATGGTTGCTGAGGCTGGGCTGTGTATCATAGATCACTTTTTGCACTGGGTGTTTGATGAAAGAAAAGGAGAACTGCATCTTAGCTCAGAACAGGAGTTGTGAAGTAAAGGGAAGGTACTGTTTGAAGCTGCTACTAAGTATAACAGTCCTCATACAGAACATGAAAGGTGAAGTGCTGTCTGAGATGTCCCAGTGAAATTACTGAGAGTTTATGCTACTATGTTTGGTAGTCACTCTCTAACTTCAAAGCAAGCCAGCTCACTGTGAGGAAGCCTGCTGTATTTCTGCTCCAGAGAGACTAACGTGTTTCTGTGTCAGTCTCCTGGAGGCTGGAGCTGCTGCAGGTAGGCATGTCAAATCTTACATGAGCATGAAACTCTTCTGAAGCTAACTTTGCACTTTGCCACAGCAGCTAAATCCAACGTGCTTGCAGCTTGCTGTAGCAGCCTGTCCTGCTCAGACTTTTGCCAATACATACAGCTGATGATTGGGGTTTAGATGAAGCAGATCCCCACAGCTTTATAGTACTTTGGAAGCTAAAACACAGTGCTGTTTAAGAAGGCCGTATAGGTATTACTAAAAACTTCATTTTGCTACACCAGTGTACTGTTGCAACATGTTACATGGCCCAATGTCAACTCGAGGGCTTTTTTTTGGCAATATCCAAATATTGTTGCAAGCATCAGAGCCTAAGTGGAACTTCTCTGTGCTGTACTGTCTAGGGACATGTAAGTTGTGGATAATCAGTGGAGCCAGAAGTATTCTAAAATATACTTGCAGATTATGATCTTAATAATGCCAGAAAGCATTTTTTTAATTAGATTTGAGGTTATTTTAAATGAAAATATCTAATTTAGTACTCACTTATTTTCTGTGTTGCACTAAACTTTTGGGGAAAAACCATACCACTTAACTCGGTTACTCTTTATAATCTGCTATACATTTGGGCATTTTGTCTGAATTAGTGTTTGGCTAGTATATATCTAAAGAAAATGTTAACACCGACAAGGTAATACTTTAAGAAATGTCTGTATTATTGCATGTATTTAATATTTTTTTTAGCTTGAAATTAAATTGTGAGTTCAGTTTACTGCATCTTCCCAGGCGGCCTTGGTCATGTCCTTTGTCGTAGTGAAACACACTTCTAAACAAAGTTTGTGCTGGGTCCCTGTTGTGCTTTTCCCACCTACTCTCTTCCCAGAAAGTCTTTTCCGGCAATTTATTGTATTCTTCTTGTGTTTTGTAGCGTGTCACTAATACATCAAATCTAACTAATAAAAAGTGTGGCAGAAAGCTTTTTAGAATATTCAGACAAGGAAATAACAACTTCTAGTAACTTTAACTGTAAGAAATAGCAACATAAAATTAAATAGATTCAGTTCTTGATAACCAGTTTGTGGAATTTAGTCCCTAGACTATTACATATTGTTGAGTGAAGCATTTCTCTTTGTAACCTGTCAGGTGTATTAGATGTCTTTTTTTACAAATGAATGGAAATCATTTCTTCAAACATCTAAATTAGGGGTAAATAACCAATGACCATATTCCTTGTATAGTAAAATACCCTGGTTCCCTGTGTTCTGCAGAGCTGTTAAACTTTTCCAACACTTTTAGAACTGTTAAAAGTGGAGCAGATTGAGTTTCTGAAATTCTTAGTGGTTAAGCAATGTTTCATGCCTAGATGATGGTCATTAACCAGCTCTGTTTTATTTGGTAACAGAAATTCTAAGCCTTTGAAGATCAGTTCACTCTCTTTGGCAATTAACTTTGCTCACTTTAGCTATGAACCTTAATATCAAAGTGCTTCTTTGCTGTTTTTGTAACTGAGTAAGTGCCTTTATACTTCACTTGTCCCAGTTTCTGCACTTTCACATGACTGACCTAATTAAAAAACAGACAGCTCAATAATTCTGCCATAAGCTAGTAATAATGAAACTGTGGGAGTCCTTGAAGCCCTTTATCATTCAAATACACTGTGGTTTCATGAATAAAGTGGATGACTAAGTATTAGTTATACAAGTAAGGGAGATTATTAGCAGTGGAAGACACATTTGAACTTGCTGAAAGGATGGCTTTTGTCTCTAGAAAGACCTACTCTCAGCAATAATTAAGCTAGGTCTTCATTTTATCCCAGCATTCTCTTCTTGTTCACGCTTTCAATGGCTGAATAGCTTGCTACTGCTTGTTAATCCCTACAGGAATGCGGCTTTGGATATGGGGAGGATGCACAGTGCATGACATGCAGGCCAAACAGATTCAAGGAAGACTGGGGCTTTCAGAAGTGCAAACCTTGTCTGGATTGTGCATTAGTTAACCGCTTTCAGAAGGCAAACTGTTCCGCCACCAGCAATGCACTGTGTGGAGACTGTTTACCAGGGTAAGTCCTTTTCTGAAGATGTCAACTTGAGCAAATTCAAAACTAATTTGCATTGGTGTCTACTTGTTCATGTTTTCCAGGTGAATGTTTGTATCTTTTGTGTATTTATGAAGGTCCAACATTCTAATCTTGGCCTAGCCAGTGGTTTATAATCTGACCACATAATTTCAGAATTACAGTCTCAATTATCTCATGATTTGGTCATTACCTGCCTGATTTATGAGAGTATTGTCAATGAGGTGTCTGAGCAAAATACTTCAAAAATATTGAGTGTTACTGCTGACTTGTTTCATTGTTATAAAGGATTAAACATTTGAAAACACACAGTTACCTTCTTGAAGACTGATCATGTTATTTGCTTGCTTTTTTTCCCTTCTTAGGTCAATGTCTAGCATTTCTGATAAACATATTTTTAGGCCAGAAGTAGTGGTGGTCACTTATACTCTTGAATATTGGTAAAATCATAGAACATGTTCCTGTCTGAGAATCAAATAATTTTGGAACAAGTTATAACGACGTGGAGACTCACTGTAACTGCTGTTAGAAATCAAGACCTTAGTTTGCTGTCCAGTCATCCCAGTTCTCTGTTGCTAACGTTCTGTGTAGTATCAAGTGCTAAGATCTCCAAAACTCTATTCTTTATGTTGTAGCCAGGTTCTACTATTCTGAATACCTGCTGTGGATTTATTAAAAGGCATTCCTGGTGCTGTTTTGAATTATGGATTTGGTAGTTTTAATTGGTAAGAGCTGGTTATGAGAACTGATTTTCAGGTGTAACAGCCTTTGTGTTTTCAGGATATGTATTTCAGAGATGTTTAAAAGTTCAAACATTTGTTTCCTATATATTTCTCAGTCATTTTATTGTATTTGTTTTTATATACTACTTTTAAAATACCAACTATTGAATACACAAAGACTGTTGAAGCTCCTACAGTTGTTTTTTAAGTCAGAAGTGTGATTTCTTCATTCAATAGCACTTAGTAAAGCTTTAGTAACTAAGTGTAAGTTATACAGGTACAGCCCCAGGCATTAGATGTTACTTGCAGCCACTTTTGATACTACATGCAGCCACATGATGGATTGATTCATGATTTTACTGCATAGTAATATGTATGTATGGTAGCGCAGTGTTAATATAAACTAAACTTTGAAAGGTGAGAAACAAACAAAAAAAACAAACCAGAATAAAACATGAATTAAGAGTAAATCTAAATTGAAGAGCTTGGGAATCTTAGGATTCTCATCTAGAATGTATTCCAGATACACTTGTTGAATATGTGTTAAAATGAGAACTGTTACCACAACCTGCATTTCACGGCTGGAAAGTTGGAAACATCAGAACAAAAAGTCATGGGTAGGGGAGTCACAGATCATTGGATCTGGATGGTTTGAGAAATAGAACTGTAGAACACACCACTACTTGTACCTGCCCATCAGTTTAGATGCTACCTAAGTGAGTGGAGGATATTAGCTAGACAAACCAATGGTTTAGCTAATGTTTTGTCTCTCAGCAATCGTATTTGTTTTGAATTTGTTTCCAGCATGCCATTCCCTATTGTTCAGCTTCAAAACACTACATTGGGCATGTCAACTAAAACCAAATGTTAGCACATTTAATACAGTACGTCTTCAGCCTATGAATCTGTTTCTCTTCACATTGTTAGAATGGATTTCTTGAGCAGGTGGAAAGCTGCTTGCTTCGACTGATAGACTTCATTGTGTTGATGGCTTTTGCTGTGTTCATAACTGAACATCGGTACATTTTAGTGTGATTTATTCTTGGTGCCACTACCATTACGGCAAACACCAAGGTCATGCACTCATCTTGAGCAAACCACAGCTATTGGTTTTTGACTTAGTACTAGTGACTGAACGGCAGACGAGAGCTCTTGATTAGTGAGCTGTTGTAGACAGGTTCTTTAGAGGATGTCATACTTGCACAACATTGAATTCTAACACTCTAAAGTTCCACTTTTTCATTTGGTATGGCTCTTGTTCCCTGGTTTAGGAGTGTAGGCTTCTGCCTGTCGCTGTAGGCAGTAAGCTTTTCAAACTCAGTAGTAAATTTCTTGAACAGTCTTGTTTCCACGGATAAGATTGAAGGGCCACAAAGATGATCAGAAGGCTGGAGCACCTCAGCTATGAGGACAGTCTACAAGAGTTGAGGTTGTTCAGTCTGGAGAAGGAAAGGCTCTGAGGAGACCTTTATTGTGGCTTTCTAGTATATGAAGGGGAACTCCAAGAAAGCTGGTGAGGGACTTTTTAGGATGTTGGGTAGTGATAGGACTAGGGGGAATGGATCCAAGCTAGAGGAGGGTAGATTTAGATTAGACATTAGAAAGAAGTTCTTCACCATAAGGGTGGTGAAACACTGGAACAGGTTGCCCAGGGATCTGGTAGAAACCCCATTCCTGGATGTTTTTAAGGCCAGGATGGATGTGGCTCTGGGCAACCTGACCTAGTGTGAGGTGTCCCTGCCCATTGCAGGAGAGTTGGAACTAGATGATCCTTGGAGTCCCTTCCAACCCTGACAATTTTGTGATTCTGTGACTTGTGTGGTCACTTCATTAATTTGCATTCACAGTCTATATACCTTGTCATTTTGGTTGGTAATTCCTTCCTGGAGAAGGAAGAGTCAGAGCTGGTTTGTTAAAACATAGCTCCACACCACCACTTTTATAGTTTTGCTGTTCTACAAAAAAAATCAGAATAATCATCTTTTCCAAAGATTTTGTCACACAGCATGTGAAAAGCTTTTGTTCTGTTTTGTTTGCTCTCCTTTTTTTCGTCCTCTGATCTAGAGGATATCTTAGGGATTTTAACTAGAAAGCAGATGTCCAAGCCATTATCTTTTTAGTGGTGATGATTGCCTTCTAATACCTTGTTTCTTTCAGGAGGATTGTATAGATCTGTCAGTTCACTTTTGTATCTTTCAAGCCTGCATAATGTAAACGGAAAACAGGGTGTTGATTTCTGCCAGAAATCTCCAGGATTATGTATTTCTTATGTGAATATAAAACTACAGTGACTGCATTTGGACTAACAGATCTAGAACTTTTCCCTTAATTTACTTTAGATCTAGAGTTCTATTAATAATATTTAATGTACTTTTGTTTACTTTTATTTTCTTCTTCTTCCTGATAGTTTGAATTGGGGCACAGAATGTTTGCAGTTACAGAGGATTTTGTTAAAACACCTAGTTAATGTTGTGAGGAAAAATAACTGATTTCAATTAATTGGGTTTTTTTTCATTCATTTGTGTTCTAGATTTTATAGGAAGACTAAGCTTGGAGGCTTTCAAGACATGGAGTGTGTCCCTTGTGGTGATCCTCCTCCTCCCTATGAACCTCACTGTAAGTGCTTTTTCTGTTGAAGAGGGATTCACATTTTTTTTTTTTTCAATTACAATTACAAAGAATTCTTTTAAAGTCTTCTTTTCTACTTAGTAAATGGTTTTGTTAATACACCTCATCAGGTCCAGCACTATCACTGCAAAGTTCTTTCATCTGACCAGTCGCTTGAGGATAAATGTTCCTGTCATACCATGTGATAAGGGAACCTTGAGTCTACTTTTGATGCTGTCATTTTAATTTCTCTCTGTATTAATGCCAGAAGAAAGGTAGCCCCCTAACTACCATTGAGTAGACCTCAATATGAATTCTTTCCTAACACCCAAGAGGGGTAAAATTTGTTGATGCATTTAAAAATAACTTTCATGACCGTGGTTACAGCAAGAGAGAACAGTATAGATAAATGTCTTTATAGTACTATGTACAATAGGAAGGAAGTGGATAATGAGTTTCTCTGTTTGTTTGTGGCCAATGAGAGGAAAGAATCTCTGTAAAAAGAAAGAATATCTTTATTCTGCCACAGAAGCCTTTTTACTACTTCCAAGGCTACTCATGGTCCACACCCTATACATTTTTTAATTCAATAAGGGAGTGAATTATTCTTTCATTTATTGCTGTCTACTTTTATAATATGAGAAACAGAACTGATCCAACATGATCTGGAGGAAAACCTTGGGTTTGTTTTGGTAACTGTGAAGTTATGTGTTGGGAGAGCTTTTTTCCCCTACTCCAAACAGAAACACATGTTTATAGAAAGAATGAGATGTCAAGTTTCTGAAATGCATCATGCTACTTTAATAAGGACATGCTGTCTCTTATTATTTCCTTTTTTTTAAACTGTGCTAAACAATATTACAGCAAATATTCTATTCTGCATTAAGTTTTTGTTGTGTTTTTTTTTTTTAATGATGTTATATTTTAGTAATTATAATGAAATAAGGATTATTTGGAATGTCATGCATTGCTTTTAGCAATTTTTAAAATGATCCAGACTTCCTTATTTCAATTCCATCCTAGTATTAATGTCCTTTGGGAAATAAATTTATAAATCCAGTTTATCAGAAAGTATCATTAACAGCAAATGCTTTTGTAAATGTGGATTCCTCTGTGTTTCTCTTATGGTTTGAGTTTCATTATATACCTCCAAGTTGCAGAAGGTATTTCTAGACAGAGTTTGAAGTCAGGCAATTTCATATATACCCCTCCTTAAATCAATCAACTCTATTTAATAAAGTGCTGTCTCGTTCAAAAGAAGTCAGTGAAATCCAAAGTGCAACAGTATTAATCTGTGATTTGTTACTTAATTTTATGCATTTTCCCGTCTTTTCTTTTTTGTTCCATTCTAAGAAAGCCTGCTGTTCAAGCATGATTTCTGCTCCCTGGCACAATCAAAGACAGGGAAGAAGAGATTGCATCCTCTATCTTTCCACTTTGACTGTAGCTAGTGACTCATGTATTTCTATCTTTTCTGAAATCACAGATCTTGATCTTTAAAAGATAGTGAAAGAATGATTACCAGTTCTTCTAAAACAACTCAGAATTGTTTGGTTTACTCTATCTTGGCTTAGGTAAATGAGACAAAGTTTAGATCTTAAATTAAGCTGTTGAGAAGCTACTACTAATTTTAAGTGGGCGGTAGTGCCTCATGGAAAAGAGCATTTTCTCTGGCACAATGGTAAATCCAGATTAGAGACTTTTTTGTTCCCTAATCTCATGACTGTGACAAAGCCTTTGACTAAAAAGCAGAAGCAGCAGATTGCTTGTTTTTCATATTTCTATTGTCAAATTCTGAGAATGGGCAAGCATTTACACCTTTTACAGAAGCAATACTAAAATGTTTGAAATCATTAAAATGTTCGAAATCATTAAAATGTTCTTTATTTCCATGCTAATTCAGATCTTAAAATCCTACCATGAAGCACGATTACCTTATGTCAATGTGGTTTGCAGAAGGCTTTTGTTCAAATTCATGTATTGATTCTTCAGGTCTGTAGCATAAGCTGTCTCAGTTTAGAAGGATATACATGCCTGCCTCAGAGCAGCCTAGGAAGTTATTCCTACAACAGTAGGTAAATAGACTGAAATCTGTTTAAGTTTTACTTAACATCATTAAGTAGGTGGAAACACAGTTTTAGGACTTCAGTCAAAACCATGATGTTACAAGGGAGTATAAATAATGGTGAAAGCTTATCTCAATAATGCTTCTTCTTACTGCTTATTTCAATAATGCTTCTTATTACTGCTTATTTCAATGATGAATATGTTTTTATAATTAAGAAGTTTAAGACTACATTACTTGTAGTTAGATGTAGACAAACCATTAGGAAAGTTCTCAGTGAAGAGAGGACTATGTTCTGGTTCTCTGCCTTCCTTACCCTTTTTTCTTTCCACTGTGGAACAGAAAGTCAAATATTAGTGCAGCTAACATATTGCAGATGAAAAGGAAAAAATTAAATGTCCTGTTTCAATGAATTAATTGTTTTGTGAGGTGTGTGGCAATCTTTTGTTTGCTTAAGAGGACTACCAAAAGGGCACAAAGGCACACAGCCCCCCTACCTGGACTAAAGGTTTGTGTTAAAACTAAGACATGGATGAAGTTCTTTCAGCACTAGTAGCAGTTGATTATTACCTGGTTAGCTATAAATCTAAATACTTGCTTTTATCTTCTTTCTTTCTGTAGACATTTTAAAACAGATCTGGTTTAAATATTTACTCATGAAAAAGTGAGTTTGTGAAGTGCTAGAGGCAAAGTTGAAAGGATTCTTTAATGAACAAGTAAAGAGAGTATTGGAGGCCAGGAGAATTACTATCACCTTTGTGTAAACTTTAAAAGGGACACAATGACTTATGTGTGTTTTCAGGATGTCAGAAAATTAAATACACAATGATATAGTTGCATTTTAATTTGCTTAGTTCAAGTAAATAAACTGTAAATATTAATCCTATATATAGGGTCAGCATCCAGACATTAGGTTTGAAATTAGGTTTGAAATCCAGACATTAGGTTTGAAAAAAAAAAGTATATTTTTAAAATGTTCACTTTTCTCACCTATAAGCTGAATGACAGAAAAGGAGTCCTTTGAATTGGGAAATCCAACCAATCGAAGATAGGATTTCTGTATAGAGGGTAGCATAGAGTGTCCCAAAATGACATGTTCAGCAGAGAAGCAATCATGCAGATATGTTTCAAGGAGTCATTTTTCTCAGTACTGATTTATGCTGTAGAGTTCACTCTTCTGCCGCTTCAGCCCACTGTTGTGCTGCTCTGATGGTTATGTTTAAACTGTTAATGAAACTACAGCAAGTCAGACTGGAAATCTATCTCTTATATATGTATCTTAAAAAAAAAATAAATAAACTAACTCCTTTCTTCAGGTTATTTTTAAATTTAATGACTTTGTTAGTCCCAGAACACTTGTAGTGGTGATGATGGCACATGTGAAAGAGAGATGTGGGAAAGGCTGGGGGTAAGAATTAGATTTCCTGAAGATACTATTGCTTTCTTCAAGCAAGAAATGTTTTCAGCTAGACTGTCTTGGCAAATAAAAAAAGCAAGAAGACACCCCACGCCCCCCACAGAAAAAAAAAACAAACCCTAACAAAAACCCACCACCACCAAAAAGCAGTAAGAACCATTCTCCTTATCTTTTGTCAGAATCATAGAATTATAGAATGGTAAGGTTGTATGTGACCTCAAGGATCATCTAGTTCCAACCCCCTGCCATAGGCAGGGACACCTCTCACTAGTACAGGTTACTCAAGGCCTCCTCCAACCTGGCCTTGAACACCTCCAGGGAGGGAGCATCCACAACCTCCCTGGGCAACCTGTTCCAGTGCCTCACCCCCCTCACTGGAAAGAACTCCCTCCTAGAGAAGAAGATGACAGATTAAAATCAATGCTGTAGATTTATTTTATCAATTTCAATATGTCAGCTTTTCCTACTAGTGGTGGTTCAATTCAAAATACAGAATAAATCAGAGTCACTAGAATCTTTTAGCCTCTGGACAGGCTTTCTAATAAGTTGGGCTGCCCAGGGAGGTGATGGAGTCACCGTCCCTGGAGGTGTTATAGAGGAGACTGGATGAGGCACTTAGTGCCATGGTCTAGTTGATTGGGTAGGGCTGGGTGATAGGTTGGACTGGATGATCTTGGAAGTCTCTTCCAACCTGGTTGATTCTATAACTCTAAGCAGAAGAACCTGAGGCATTGAACCATTCTAGGCTATATTAGAAAGTAACTCCTAGAACTTCCACATTACTATTGCTTTCTAAACCAGTCTACAGCCAGTGATGTTCCTCTGATATGTACATATCCTGTCTACAGTTTGGCTGTACAAACAGCTACATTCGAATGAATTGTGAGAGTCAAGAAAGAGAGGAAACGAACTCCTAGGTGCCAAGAGTATTTTACAACCAAGTCACTACCAAAGGAACAACCTTGTATTTGCTTTTTTTTTTTAATGTCTGTACTGATATTTCTGGGGTTTGGGTGTTATTTTTATGATAATAATAGCACAGTATGTCCAGCCAAACTCATTCTGCTTGTCTTGGTGACATAAAGCAAGGAGCATGGGAAGCTGCAGGGGGAGGACTGGACGGGGCGGGGGCAGGATACAATCCTGTATGGAGCTTGGGAAACTAGCCACTACATGTTCCAGGAAATAAACACATTCTTTGCTTCAATGAAGCAGAAATGTATTGTTGAATAAGCCATAGCAGTGGAAATACCTACAGTTTGATTATAATGTGCATTTGAAATGAACCTGTACTCAGGTTTAAAATTGCTACTTTTTTTTTTTGCCAGGAACCATGTTTTGAGATACTGATTTCAGTGAGAGTGGTTTCAGACTGGTAAAGAATGTCTTGGACCAGAAAAGAAACAACTGTTACTAGGATGAGGAAGATGTAAAGACTGCAGCTTGTTGAGACAAAATACATATAGTAGATCATGGTGAAAACATCACATTTTATTGTGAGGCATCCACATCATCTCTGGTTTAAATTTTGTGTCTTTAAGGAACTTATACAACACTTTGGCTACCTGCCCTAGGACTGATCACAAAGCTCTCTTTAGAGTTTTCTACTGTAGATTTATTAGTTTGCTTCCATATATTTACAGAATTGGTTTTGAGAATTAAATGTAAGTGTCCTAAACTGCAACTTAGTCTCACTCTTTAAATCTACGAGGTGTGCAGTTTCACTAATGAAAGGTGCTATTTAAAGGATAAAATTTGGTGGTATTTCCTTCTTCCTGGTGTTTAAAGTAGATAGTATAGATTTATACCAAATCTTACTGCTACTAATTTACATTTGCAAGATTAGGATCTGTGATTTGGTAAACTTTCATGTGAGTGTAATGGGTGTTTGGGGTATGCAAGGACTGTACTTCAGAAGAAAGATTAAAAAAAGTAGAAATTAGAGTCTGCAGAGGAATATTGTAGGGTGACAAAACACATGATTAAAAGTAAGGAGGTGGCTGGAGGCTTTCTAGCTGCATATGTATTCTGTAAAATATTCCTGATACTGTTAAAAGGAGAAGAATTCTCACTGCTTCAGCTTTGCTGGAGTTTTTTACATTGTTTCATTAACCACAGCATTTTAATTTGAGATTAATTTTTGGAAGACATTCCATTTTGTGTTAGTTCTTCTTTTTACGTAGTGGAATTTCAATTTACTTACATCACTTCTTTTTGTTTACAGAATTTTGTATTTTAAAAGCTCTCAGACTCCACAGTGTTCTTCCAGCTATGAAGTTTTTCTGTAATTTGTCTTTAGTTGCTTTACACAAAATACTACTAATGCAAAGCAACCTTTGAGGGTAGACTCCTTAAATGCATATGAGGCGACTGACAGCTGAAAGTGTGTAACCAGTGAAACCAATCTTAATTATTTGGTTCTATTCCAACATGTATGTCCATCTTATTTCAAGTATTTTTTCCTGATTTGGGGCTACCTTACAACAACTGTCATAATACTTTTTGTGAGACACTGTAACAGAAAGCAACCTGGAATATTTTATAAACATTTCACAAAAGTCCTAAGGAGTGATAGCTAATTTAGGTACAGCTAATAGCATAGCTGACTTACAAATATCAGTACTGTTTTATTACAGAGACATCAACATTCCATTATCTCATAACTAGAATGTAGCCTTTTGTGAAACTGTGGAAAGCCAGTCTGGTGTTTTCTGTAGAACAATAGGACACAGTCTCAAGCTATGCCAGGGGAAGTTTAGGCTCGAGGTGAGGAGAAAGTTCTTCACCGAGGGATTCATTTGCTACTGGAATGGGCTGCCCAGGGAGGTGGTGTTCAAAGCGGGTTTGGACTTGGCACTTGGTGCCATGGTCTAGTCTTGAGGGCTGTGGTATCGGGTTGGACCTGATGATCTTTGAGGTCTCTTCCAGCCTTGGTGATACTGTGATACTGTGTGATAGAGTAACTTCAGAAAGTCTGAAACAGACTGGGTTTTTCAGAGAGATGAGAAATGCTATTCATGTCTTATAAAATGCTTCGTTATAATTTTATTTCTTTTACTCCTCATAGATCAAAGAGACTTAGCTTAGAAAACCTAAGTGTTTTCAAGTCTGTGTCCTTGGTAATTGTGATGCTTCTGATGCCAGAAGCGTCTTTGAGAAAAGATTCATGTATGGCCTAAACTTAAGCAGCTGCTTTTCTTCCTGTTCTGAATTTGCTTTACATGTTGGGATCCCCTATTAAAACAAAAGATTGCAAGCAGAGTTTTCCTTCTTTTAATAACATAGATGTTACCACTACAATTAGTTGTAATGTCTCAGAATTATTATTCATATTCATTGCATAGTTTAATCACATGCCATAGCTTTCACCTTGCTAGCTCAGGGTATAGTCTTTTTTAACATACACATTCCCAGCTTACTTTCAGTAGCTCCTGTTGTCTGTACCTCTCATTTCTGTGCCTGTGTTGTAGAAATACCTCATTAGGTAGGTTGTTATCACTAACTATGTATTATATTTACTAGACACACCTGGTCAGAAGTGTTTTTCTCATTTCTATCCACCACTGTACCTCCTGCTCTGAGGAAAAAAAAAAAAAAGAAAAAAAAGAAAAAAGGTGAACCAAAACACAGTGCAGGGGAAAGGAACAAATTAATTTTTCACAGAAGAAAATTTAACATGTTCAAATGATACTACAAGGAGATGCTACTTTCAAACCAAACAGAATTTCTGTGTATCCAGACAGTATACCAAGGAAAGAAAATCTGGAAGCAAAAGCTCCCAGGGTTTGCAGTTGGTCTATACTGGCAGACCTTTGTCTGCTTTCTTGCACTATCCTTAAGTGGTTTGTTCCATGTAGTTATTCTATGAGGAAATTTTGTTTTATCAGAAAGATTTACTATCATATGTAATACAGCTTCGTACTGCAAACTGTAGGTTTGAGAGCTGTTCTAATTAATTCACTTACTAATAATTTCTCTAAAATAAGATTCAGTGTAGCATGTCCTCTGTTAAGAAAGATTTATCTACTGAGTCTGTAGGAGAAGGATAGTAACTGAACTACTTCAGCAATTTTGAGTGCTTGGAATTTCCTGTTGCTAATTGAAGCTCTCGTAATGACAGTAAGCAGGATGATTATTTTACTACCTCAAATCTAACTAAAACATCTTTGTACAGTGAAAGTTTGTTTCACTGAGTAAGTTTCAAGTTACCTAGTTGAAGCTACAAGCTGAAAGAATTAGGCTAGTAGTGAATGCTTTAGAAATATGCTTAGTATAAATGGCATTAGCCTTTCAGTTATTTAGAAGTATATCCAAATGGGCTCCAGGTCATGACTCTAAAATTGCATCACCAACTGTCCTCCTTGACAGCTACCTGTGCAAATGCTTAAAAGCCCAAGGGACCTGCAACCATATGTAGACTATTGTCTTCAGAAGTGTTCTACTGATCATGGGTCCAGGTGGCCTTCCTTGACTTCTGTGGAAGGAAATCATAGAATCATAGAATAGTAAGGATGGAAGGGACCTCAAGGATCATCTAGTTCCAACCCCCTGCCATAGGCAGGGACACCTCCCACTAGTACAGCTCACTCAAGGCCTCCTCCAACCTGGCCTTGAACACCTCCAGGGAGGGAACAGCCACAACCTCCCTGGACAACCTCTTCCAGTGTCTTACCACCCTCACTGTAAAGAACTTCCTCCTAACATCCAGTTTAAACCCATTGCTCCTCATCCTGTCATTACAAGACCTTGTAAATAGTCCCTCCCCAGCCTTCCTGTAGGCCCCCTTCAGATACTGGAAGGCTACTATCAGGTCTTCTGGAAGCCTTCTCTTCTCCAGGCAGAAGAGCCCCAACTCTTGTAGCCTGTCCTCATAGGAGAGATTTCCATGAAATACATTCATGGACTAGGCAGGATGCTCTCAATAGGCGTCTAATTGGAGGATACAATACCCATTCTCTATCAAAGTTAATCCAAAAAAAGATAATGGAATATGAATTTAAGGTGGCATCTATGAAGGCCTCTTCAGTGGTCATCCCAAAACTTTTGAAACACTTAGCAGCTGTGTGCCCAACTGGCACTAAAACCATCAGGATCTTTTCAGGACAATCTGTTCTATGGTGCCTTCTAATGCAAAACTCAGCAGAGCAGGCTGGGATGATGACTGGGAGTCCTTTTCTTCTTAACTTCAAGTACAGAGTTCCTCCCTTATGCTGACTGTGTGTTTGGTGTCTTGTCCTTGTTTTTTGATTCGTCCGTTGCAGATAGGCTCCCATCAGAAGTAACTTTAGAGCACAGTGTATGCAGCCTAGGTGGGATAGTGCCTAACACTAGAGCCTGTGCATTTTGTGATCCTAGTTTCATGCCTTATCAAATTAATAATTCTGAATACAGCTCAGTTGTGTTTGTTATTCTTCCATTCTGACTGCAAGTACAAGTGATAGTTAAATAAATTCCAATTTAATGCTCGTAACTTCTCAAAATGATAGGAAATGCATGTTTCCTGTCTTTGCTGTTTGGATATGCTAATGAAAATGTACTAATAAGACTTGTTTTTTCATTGAATAGAAATTCGTTCAATTAGTTAATTATTTGAGTTGTATTTTGAAGTAAAGCTTGAGCAGCAAATCAATGGATTTCCATTTAAGTGACTGACTAATCAACCAAATTTTGCTTCCTGCTTCCTGTTTTATGTGTGTTTGTGAAATGTGACTAGGTCAGGCTTCCTGTTTCAATTATTCTACTGTTTAATCTCTAATAATGGACCATCCTCTGTTTTCCTTCTTTCTACCTTTATATTACTAAATGTGTTAAGTCTCACCATCCTAGAGAAAGTCTGTTCATCCAATGAAAACTTAAAGTTGAGTGCAGGTCTGTAATGGTCTGCAAAGTTTAGCAAAAATCAATACATATAAAACAAACCAAAAAACCCACCAAAAAAACCCACCAACATAAACAAAAAGCTTACCTCTGGTCAGCCTTCTCCTCCAAAACAGAAGTATGGTTCAGAGGAGGGAAAGTGTGCCACAGTTTTCCAGAAACTGATTGATGAATAATGGGATAACACTTGGTAATTTCAAGTTCAAGTAGGATATGCGCATGCAGCCCAGACAGCCAACCGAGTCCCAGGCTGCATCAAGAGCAGTGTGGCAAGACGGGCAAGGGAGGGGATTCTGCCACTTTACTCTGCTCTCGTCAGACCCCACCTGGAGTAGTGTGCAACTCTGGAACCCTCAGCACAGGAAGGACATGGAAGTGTTGGAGCGGGTCCAGAGGAGGGCCACAAA
>VWZE01016725.1:148741-161491 GCA_013396675.1 Eubucco bourcierii | reverse complement strand
CCAGCCTGGATTTGTGCTTGGGATTGTGCCTACCCAATTTCTGGACCTTCCTTCCAACCTCTAAGGTTCTGTGATTCTGTGATTAGAAAAGTTTCTTCACCAAAAGTGTTGTCAAGCATTGGAATAGACTGCCCAGGAAAAGGCTTGAGTCGTCATCCCTAGAGGTGTTTGAAAGGCTTATGTGTGGTGTTTAGGACTGTGGTTTAGTGGTGGACTTGGCAGTGCTAGGTCAACAGTTAAGGGTCTTTTTCAACCTAAGTGATTCTATGAGATTAATTTTTAAAGACCATTTGTATCTTAATTTCAATGATTGTAGTTACACTTTTGGTACTTTTTCACTTTCCATTATAAGTAAGGCTTGAAACATTGCTTAGACCTTAGCTAGTATGGATATAAACTCAATCCGCTGAGGTCTCCTGGAGATACTGGCTCTGTTAAAAAAATTTAACCCTGAGCAAAAAAATTAAAACAAAAACAAACAAGCAAACAAAAGTAGCACAACAGAAGTCCTAAGTTTGATCCTAGAAATGACCACAGTGTTACGGCATGCACAAGCAAGTAAAAGGGTACCTTTGATAGCATCTGAACTTCTGTGGGTGTCTGAGTTCTCAGGAATCTTCCTTACAAAAGGAAGTTCATGAATTTGTGACTCCCTCTGGTGGATAGCTTTCTCAGCTATACACCAGGAAGTGTTCTCCATACTAAAATCATCTGACATCATTAAAAACTGAGAAGTCTGTGTTTGCGTGGGGAAGACCTGATTCCTTTCTTGTGGACAGTCAGAATATGTTTGTGCATCTCCACTTCTTACCACTCATTTTGCAATATGTTGTTTGGTTTTTGTTTTTTTTCTCTTTGTATGTGCAACTTATGTTTGTACATTAGCAGATGGAACATTGTGGGTTGTGTTTTCCTGTGGTGGAAACATCTTCTGTTTCCCAGATTTTCATTTACGTGGTTGTATATTCCTCAAATATTTTCAGTTATTTTCAGTTTCCCTTATTTTTTAATTTTTTTTTCCCCAGGTACCACCAAAGTTAACCTTGTAAAGATTCCATCAACTGCTTCCAGTCCTCGAGACACTGCTCTAGCAGCTGTTATATGCAGTGCACTTGCAACAGTGCTGTTGGCTCTTCTGATTCTTTGTGTCATCTATTGTAAGAGGCAGTTTATGGAGAAGAAACCAAGCTGTAAGTTTCCAGTAACTAATATTCATATACCAGTACAGGTTTTGCAAATCCCTCTGTTGGTAAATAAATGAAATTTCTATGGCATTGAGGTGAACATGTTGGAAGGTCAAGACCTTCATATCCATACATTTTTACCAACTCAGTGTGGGTGTTCCAGCTTCTTACTGAGAATGTGCTGTGTAGATGTCTAGAAATAATCCTACTGCATTAATCCTGTGCCAAACTCTGCTAGATGCTGAACAGATAAATGTGGACCATTGAGATCCAAACTGGGATGTTGTTTTGGAGTTGCAGTGGCAATGTGAAAGTACCATCACATGCCATTGTGAAACAACTTGTCTCATCCAGATAATTAATGTGACCATTATGCACAGCATATTTGTCACTAACAAGTTTGGTTTGATGGTTGTATTCAAGATTGATGAAATGCCCAAGACAGTTAGATTTATAGATTTTTAGAAAGTAATCTGTAACAGCTCAGAAATGTAATTCAGACATTGTTTATAATAAACATTTTTCTGACCCTTGATTTAAATAAAACAAAATTCAAAAGCACTCTAGTCCCCATTTGTAATGAAGCCTTCTGTCAATATAAAGCTCTTTAAGGTAACTTAAACAAAATCCCAGTGTCTGAAAGCTGAACATGGAAAATTTCAGATGGGAAATACTGAGAAAACATAATGAAATCATCATTGAAATAAGAGCAGATATCTCCCTACAAGAGGCTGTAGTTGAACCAGCTGTTCTAGGGCTTGTTACAAAATGTGTGGTTTGCATTATATGAAACCACACGATCGTTGTGGATCTTACTGTTGGAAAATGTGTGGAAATACTCTGTAGTATGACATTTATGCATTCTATGAAGACAGGAGGCTCTGAACAGGAAAAAAATTAATTTACTTATATATGCTTTAATTCATTTTGTCCAAAGGGTCTCTGAGATCACAAGACATTCACTACAACAGCTCCGAATTGTCCTGTTTTGATAGACCACGGCTTAATGAATATAACCACAGAACTTGCTGCCAGTGCCAGAGAAGCACATCACAGACATGTGGTATGTTAGGTCTACTATTTACAAGGTCTTGCAATGACAGGACAAGGGGCAGTGGGTTTAAACTGGCAGAGGGGAGATTTAGACTGGATGTTAGAAGGAAGTTCTTTACAGTGAGGGTGGTGAGACACTGGCACAGGCTGCCCAGGGAGGTTGTGGATGCTCCCTCTCTGGAGGTGTTCAAGGCCAGGTTGGACAAAGCCTTGAGTGACCTGTTCTAGTGGGAGTTGTCTCTGCCTCTGGCAGGAGGTTGGAACTAGATGATCTTTGAGTCCCTTCCAACCTTACTACTCTATGATTCTATGATCTAATGCTTGAGTTGCAAGGTCCAACTAACCCTACCCTAACCCTAACCCTAACCCTAGATTTACATTAACGTTTTTGTCCTTGGATAAAGTACTCAATAAGCACATAGCATTTCTAAGTAGCTATTTGGTTATGTTTAATTTTTTTTTCTGTTTCAATTCCATTGACCCTTCACTTAAAAAAATAACTTTAAACGCCCATCTCATTTCTTTCTGATAAAAACAGCACTGCATCTGGCTTTACTAGACAGCCTCTAAGAAAATGATGTGACCTCCAAAAGGCATTAAAACCTGAACTGTTCAAGTCATTGAGATTTTGTGAAGTGGTATCACAGCAGATGCATTTATGACATTAACAAATACATAAAAGAGCACAGACTTAAATACCATCCTAATATGTCAACTCAGAATGTAGTACTTCCTCTCACATGTATCTAATCGAAAAAATAAGTTAAGTAGATGTTCATGTGTGGCATCTGTATTGCTCCTGGAGGAACAGTATGTCTTTTGTAAGTAGCTCCATTCAAAAGTAATAAATCAAAGAATTCATTTTTTTGCGGTAAGAAATCTCTTTCCTCAATCCATGTATTATAATGTAACTGGCAAATTAATACTCAGGGTTGAAAGAGTACAGAGACTTAAGTTTATACAGAGCTTTAACACATGGAATCATAGAATGGTAAGGTTGGAAGGGACCTCAAGGATCATCTGGTTCCAACTCCCTGCCATAGGCAGGGACACCTCCCACTAGTACAGGTCACTCATTGTTAGTACAGGTTGCTCACTTTAACATTGTTAAAATAATTTCTATTCCTTAGGACCTGTTCACTTGATTCCATCGCTGTGTTGTGATGAAACCTGTAGCGTGGAGCACAGCAGTCACAGTTGTGCTTTCCATTCACAGACTACACTTAATGAAAGGTAACTTACTTTTATAAAAGTCTATGAAACATTAAATGAAGGTACAATAACTGTTTGAAGTGGAATGAGGGGCTTTTAAGAACTGTAACCACTTCAGCTGCAGGTTAGCAAGGTACTGTGTAAGCCTGTGAATCTGGGGTGCAGTGGCATGAGGTTTTCTTTTTTAGAAGCTCTTGAGGATTGTGAGGTTTTAAATAGGTACTATTTCTTCATTTCTACCAGATTGTAGCTATTAATTTCTCCCAGTCAACTGAATAAAAATAGTTGTAGTTATTTCTATAGCAGTGCCATGAGCTGAATATGTAAAATTTATGGTGTCCTTCAGAGTTTCCTTTTTACAGATTTTAACACAGGATGTATTTATTGCTTTTAGCTAGAATTATTTTTCCATAGAAGGTTTAAATAGGTCTCCAGCTGGTTTGTTTTTATGGCTAAATGTAACTAACACTGAAAAGGCAGCTTCTTCATAGGTATTGTTTATGCAAGGTGACTTGGTGACCTAAGCACAAGATAAAAATCACCTAAATTTTGTACAATAATTTGTTTAAATACCAACAACCTTGACTCGTCCTTTTATACCACCAAGGCTGACAAATGGAGAGTTGTATACTTTTGAGAGGAATCTTTTGGCTGAAGTTTTAAAATAAAGTTTTAAAATAAATGTCATATGTGGACATCAAAGGTCCTGTGGTTCCTTCCAGTAGAAACAGTTTGCT
Organism: Eubucco bourcierii; assembly: GCA_013396675.1. Classification (NCBI taxonomy): domain Eukaryota; kingdom Metazoa; phylum Chordata; class Aves; order Piciformes; family Ramphastidae; genus Eubucco; species Eubucco bourcierii. Next base: position 157,305 of record VWZE01016725.1, on the reverse strand, counting down.
TCAATTTCCTTTGCCAGTAGAGTGTATTTCCTTCAATTGTGGTGCAATGTCCTGACTTCTGGCCTCCTCTATTAAAATGCTTTGTGCTTACATCAAAGCTATTAAAGCATCATGTTTTGGAAGTAAGGAAGGCTACTTAAAATCTGTTACAGGTTATGTTAATGTGGGATGGGTCCTGTGGCACAAATTGTCTCTGTATATCAGACTTAATTTAGATTGACAGTTTTTTATACATCTGTAGACAGTATTTGCAAAGAAAAATCAGGTATTTTGGGGTTTTCTAATACTTCTTTTCGTATATTACAGTGAAAAGCATTGGTGGATTTTCAGCAGGGATAGGCATGTCTAGTGCACTCAGACCTGACAGTATCCTTAGGCAACTGAGTTTCTGCTTCTGCTTTCTTACATTTTCCCATAAAATAACAATAACTGGTTGGGGAATTAAAGATCCTTGTCCTTTTTTCAGTAAGGACAAGTGCAGAGTCCTGTATCTGGGAAGGAATAACACCAGGCACCAGTACAAACTAGGGGTCATCCTGCTGGAAAGCAACTCCATGGAGAAAGACCTTGGAGTCCTAGTGGACAGCAAGTTCTCCATGGGATGGCCGCATGAGGGTCAATGGCATCCTGGGTGAATCAAGAAAAGTGTGTCCAATAGGCTTAGGGAGGTTCTTCTCCACCTCTCTTCTGCCCTGGTGAGACCACAAATTGAATACTGTGTCCAATTCTGGGCTCCCCCATTCAGGAGACACAGGGAACTGCTGGAGAGAGTCCAATGGAGAGCTTAGGAGGATGATTGCAGGACTTGAACATACATCCTATGAAAAAAGACTGAGAGACCTTTGGCTGTTCAGTCTTGAGAAGGCTGAGAGGGGATCTGGTCCAAGTCTATAGATATCTGGGGGGTGGGTGGCAAGATGAAGGTGATAGTCTTTTTTTCAGTGGTGCTGAGCAGTAGGACAAGGAACAATGGGTACAAGCTAGAACACAGGAGGTTCCACCTCAGCTTGAGGAGACACTTCTTTCTGGTGAGGGTGACAGCACTGGAACAGGCTGCCCAGAGAGATTGTGGAGTCTCCTCTGGAGACTTTCAAAATCCTCCTGGATGCATTCCTACACAGCCTGCCCTAAGATGATCCAGCTTTGGTGGGGGAGTTGACTTGATGATCTCTGGAGGTCCCTTCCAACCTCTAACATTCTGTGATTAATATTCCACATGAAAGAAAATACAAGAAAAAAATCTTTTCACATTTTGAAGGCTAGACAGACAAACCGAAAAATTTAAAGTGAGTGCATGTTCAATATGAAATCCAACAGGTTTTCAGTAGTCTTCTTGTTTATACTCTTTTCCCAGTCTGAGCTCTGTACTTTTCTCTGTTAGATATTTGTCTAGCCTAGTGTTAGAGATTCCAGTCCTCTCAAACATTCAAATTCCTTGCTGCAGTTTGAGCTTGCTCCATCTTATTTTAATGCCCCTATCATGCACTGAGAATAAATTCGTTCCTCTTTGAAACTATCTTTGTATCTGAACAGTACTATCATGTTTCTGTTTTTCAGATGATAAACAGCCCCAACTGTAGTTCATGTTTTCTAAACCCCTAAAGCATGAAGGGCTCTAAACATTACCTTTAGTAATGTTCTCCATAGCTTTCTTCGTTTCTAGATGAGAAATAAACTGTGTTGTTCTTCAAAATAACTTTTTTGTACAGGCACAATTAACTTACTATAGCCCTGTTAAACCATCCTGGAATGCCTGTAGTTATTAATTGCCATACTTACAATATTGATAGTATATTCTGGAATGTTTTTGAAACCATGTGAATTTTATCCTTTTGCAGGGCTTCTGATTCTGTTGGAGAAATGATTCCTGCCTTTCTGGGTTCTCTTTCACACTCTACCTGTGGAGACACTTCAGATGCTTGGCCTCTTATGCAAAACTCGTCTTGTTGTGACAGTGTTTCTTTCTGTGGGTCATATTCAGAACTGGCTGCAGGATCTGCAAAACCCTGCGCTCCTGAGACTGAAAATCCAGCCACTATTGAGTTGGATAATAACCATGATCTAAATGAAGTACTTATTTCAGCTAAGTCTCTTGAAGGGAACATTGCAAACTCCTTTGAAATCTCCAAACGTAGAACATGCATAGAAGGTTCATCACTTCAGAACTCAGTGGCTGCTGAAACCCAGCTGAAGACAAAGCCTAATGGAACGTCAGATGACTCTACAAACTGATATAAAGAGGTAAAAAGCATAACTGCAAAGGAGCAAGAGTGCATATTGAAGACATAGAGCTAGATGAAAAAAATAATTGTAGAGAGTTGTAGGCTTATATTTCTCCATAGGTTACATCTGGCTGTTACTGAAATAAATTAAAACTGTACAAGAGATCCAACAGTTTCACATTTTGATATAACTACTGACTGAATTTGAAAGGAATTTGAAAGGTGCAGCTAATCAAACTGTAATGCTGAAAGGCTGCAAAGCAGAATACAAGAGTAAGTCTCCACACCAGTCAGATTTAATCACATGGGGGCATGTTTTTATTAAATTTCTGGGGGGGGAAAATTCAATTCAGTAGCCTTATGACCAAAATATTATGTGAAGCTAGTGCCTGTAACCATCGCCAAAAGTCACTTTGCTAACGCTTCATCATCATGTTACAAAAGATAGTAGCTGAGGTCTGTGTTTTTAAACTGGCATATTCTGCTGTTGGAAGTAATTTGGAGCAAGAGGTAGCTAACTTGTGAAAGGATCCCAAAGTATGGCATGTGTACTGCTTTTGTTGCTCAAGGGTTGTGCAGACTGTGGCTGGAAAGCTGCAGCAGCCTCCTGTGCACATACACAGAGGCAGGAAGAGGAGGAGTTGCCACTAACAATACACCAAATTTAATTAAGAAAACTTTGCTATCTGTAATTACAAAAAATTTTGGTCACCTGCAGAAATAAAACTGCCTTCCTTTGATCCTCTTCCGTTTGGCTTACATGCTATTTTCATACCATTCTTACATGAGAAGTAGAAAGTAATTATTTAACAAGAAGATGTGTTTACTCTGAAAACACAGAAGTCCAATAGTTAATTCTTTGTAAATCAAACTTTAATTTTTTAGACAATGTTTTCAACAGTTCTTCCAGACAAAAGGAACCACATAATTTTAAAATATCACTATAAAAAAATTAACTTACATTTCACCCTATTTGCTACAATATATAAATTGTACATTTTGTGACTGACTCTTATGTGCATGTGTAAATCATAGAATCATAGAATGGTAAGGCTGGAAGGGACTCAAGGATCATCTAGTTCCAACCCCCTGCCATAGGCAGGGACACCTCCCACTAGTACAGCTCACTCAAGGCCTCCTCCAACCTGGCCTTGAACACCTCCAGGGAGGGAGCAGCCACAACCCCACTGGGCAACCCTTGCCAGTGCCTTACAACCCTCACTGTAAAGAACTTCCTCCTAACATCCAGTCTAAATCTCCCCTCTGCCAGTTTAAGCCCATTACCCCTTGTCCTGTTGTTGCAGGACCTTGTAAATAGTCCCTCCCCAGCCTTCCTGTAGGCCCCCTTCAGATACTGGAAGGCTACTCTAAGGTCTCCTTGAAGCCTTCTCTTCTCCAGGCTGCAGAGCCCCAACTCTCTCAGTCTGTCCTCATAGGAGAGCTGATCATCTTCGTGGCCCTCCTCTGGACCTGCTCCAACACTTCCATGTTCTTCTGTGCTGGGGGCACAGGATCCCATCTGTCATTTCAAAACCCTGTGTTGTTCAATGGTTTTGTATTATTAGTCATTATTTTGTATTATTATCCATTAACATTCAAAATTGTCTGTAATTCTGAATAAGCAAGATAGTTTGGGTGGCTAAGTTTGGGGTTTTTCTGGGGGGAGAGGTTGGTTTGGTTTGATTTGTCCCTTTTCATACTCCACACTGCATCATTATATGGATCTGTTGATGGAGATGTTTGAGGGACAGGGTACCTGAGAGGTACTTTTGGGCTTAATTCTTGCCAACTGTACAAACACCAGAGAATGATTTCCTCTCAGTCTATCTGATTTCCTTCAATTTACCTTTCTTAACCTTCTTGGTGGGGAGGATGGTCTTGAAGAACATAGTCTTCCACAGGGCCATCCTTTCATTTTATTGAAAAGTAAATGTAATAAAACCATAAGACTGCAGATTTTTATTTCTGTGCACATAAATACAAGCTTTTAAATGGGTATTTTACCACAACTACTGTCTTCAGGCTTTGATGGATTGTTACAAGCAGCAGTAAGCATAGCTGTATTCTTTTGGTGTTCAGTCAAACACAGAAGTGCACACAGGGTTTATGTAACCAGTGTTTATCACTTTCTTTCAGGAAGCCAAGCTATTTCACTCAACATTAAAGCTGAACGCTTCCCTGATGCTCCTCTGCTGTTCCTCATCAAGCATAGTCTGGTCTTCAACGTTGCATGGTTTGAAAATCAGCTGGAGCAATAACAACAACAACAAAAGGCATCATTTCACACCTTCTGAGCATCTGAACCATAACAACTGTAAAGTGGAACTTCAAGGAGCGTTCTGGGAGAACCCATGAAAATGGATTTATTACTTTTCACATCTCTTTTAACAAAAAGAACTTTTTTAATTCCCTCAGATTCTCAAAAACTCCATTGGAGTGAATTTAAAAGTGTATGTATATATATATATATAAAAAAAAATACAGCAAGAAATATCAATAACTTCAGTGTGTTTAGGTGGGTATCTTCAATATGACTACACTTGTGAGAAGGCGTGAGACAAGCCAAGTATTCTGCTTGCAGATTTATGCATGCGTTTGGCTTTCTTTTTGGCTGGTTCTAATTTTAACTCAATTTCCTGCTGTTGAAGGACATAAAAACCCAAGCATTTTTATGCAAGGATCATCTATAGATCGTCTGAAGCTTTTGTTATATATTACATTATAGTCAATAAGTTAGCTGGAGAAGGTACAGAATTTGCATGTTACAGTATCTATGATTGAAGTCCTCTCCATCCAACTATGACATTTGTGGGAGGGGGCATTGTTTTGTTCATTGTAGCAGGAGATCAGCTTTAAATTAGATTTAGTTTCATAAAAGTCAGACACACAGATAGGGATGTTGTCTTTAATTGGTAGTCTCAGTATTGGAATACAGCATACGCCACTTGTTTTTATAGCATGTAATTTTTGGATGTTGAAATTAATGTCACATCAAAAACTATAGCAGGTGTGCCATGCAAGTAGTCACACAAAGAGACTGTTACTAATGTATTTTAGTAGTGCAGCAAGCTCCATGCTGACCTGGTTCATCCATGTAGTGGGTCTTTTCATCTAAGTCACTCTGCCTTTCTTGCTGTAGTATTCTCTAATTAATTTTTCCACACAAAATACAAATCAATTAATAACATTTTCCCAGCAAAATACTTCTTATTCGAAATACCTTAGAGCTGCCTGTGTGCCTAGGAAAGTATCAATTCTTTGCCTTCATTTGGTTTTTTTTTTTAACTTCAGTTAATTCCACCACATCCCATAATAGCATTTGTTATGAAGACAGTTTTATCCCTAGAATAGTTTTCACTTCTGTGAGTAATCCCAGTAACCACTACTGATTCATTGCACTCCACAGGCTCAAACTTGTCAGTGATGGACTCTAGCAATTATTCTTTAAAGTACCCTGTGTGCCTTGACAAAAGCAAAGCAATCAGCACAACAGATGTAAATTTGCAATAATCATTACTCATCCTTCCACAGATGGTTTGTGTAGCAATGGAGATGTTGGGACACTGTTCATAGCCCATCATGGAAAAGGACCTTTGCTTTGAAGCGCCCTGTGGAAGGTTGCATCTGCACAAGAACAGCTAAAGCCATTACAGGCAGCCAAGCCAGTAAGACACTTGAAACCAGTGAGATTATCCATGTGTGCAGAAATCATGAATAACAGTTATCAAATTCAAACCAAAGGAAGTGAAAGAAATCACAGAAGTAATTTTTTTTTTTTTTTTTTTAAAAAGCAGTGAATAACCACCATTTGGTCACTGGCAGAATAATGCACAGTTACACAGGAGTACAATTACTCAGCTAAGTGCTTTGAGGTATATATTCAGTAATAGCTTAGAATAATGTCTTTGGATAGTTCCAGGCATTTAAGAGGTGACAAAAATGTTCTTTTTCACTACAGATGCATGAGAAGATGTGTGTTTTGTTGTATATACTTTGTAAATAAAAAAAAACTCTCCAGTGTTCATTTCAGTATTTGGTATTTTTAGAACATACAGGGATTTTTAGCCTTCTAAAGAACTGTTATTAATGAAAAGTTATCTTCAGAAGTTTTGCCAGCATCTGCCACAGTATGTTTTCCCGTTGGAATTTACACCTTGGATCATTGGCTTTGTCCAGCAGCTCTAGAGAAAAAAAAAGACTCATTTCTTTAAACGTGTGACAGAGAGCTTGAGAGCAAATTGAGAGTGCTTTTTAAATATGTGTGTATATTGTGTATATATTTTCTTTTCCTTAATTTAACCAAATTGGTCTTTTTTTATATTGCCTGTGGCAAGCAATGTTGTACATGCCAATAGAAAACATACGCTACCGCTACATTTAGACTGCCCATGTATCATGCCTAGGGACTTGCAGTGCTGTTTCAAAGACTCCTTTAACGAATGTAAATTAAAATCTTGTACAAATTGTTTTGTAATACTTTTTCTACTTGTGAATAAAATGTTCCACGAACCACTCTTGGTTTGTCGATCTCAAATTAATGATGGCATTCAATGCAAGGTTAGCAATTCTTTTATTATTTTTTAAAATTCCATAATGTTTTAACTGTATTCAGTATCACACAGAATCACAGAACCTCAGAGTTTGGAAGGGACCTCCAGAGATCATCAAAACCAACCCCCCTGCCAAGACAAGATCCCAAAGGGTAGTTCACACAGGAACGCATCCAGGTGAGTTTTGAAAGTCATAGAATCATAGAATGGTGAGGTTGGAAGGGACCTCAAGCATCATCTAGTTCCAACCCCCTGCCATAGGCAGGGACACCTCCCACTAGTACAGGTTACTCAAGGCCTCCTCCAACCTGGCCTTGAACACCTCCAGGGAGGGAGCAGCCACAACCTCCCTAGGCAACCTGTTCCAGTGCCTCACCACCCTCACTGTAAAGAACTTCCTCCTAACATCCAGTCTAAATCTCCCCTCTGCCAGTTTAAGCCCATTGCCCCTTGTCCTGTTGTTGCAGGACCTTGTAAATAATCCCTCCCCAGCCTTCCTGTAGGCCCCCTTCAGATACTGGAAGGCTACTATCAGGTCCCCTCGAAGCCTTCTCTTCTCCAGGCTGAATTCTTCCAGCCTTCTCTTCTCCAGAGAAGGAGACTCCACAACCTCCCTGGGCAGCCTGCTCTAGTGCTCTGTCACCCTCACTGTAAGGAAGTTTCTACTCATGTTGAGGTGAAACCTTCTGTGTTCCAGTTTGTAGCCATTGCTCCTTGTCTTGTTGCTGCGCACCACTGAAAAGAGATTTGCCCCATCCACTTGACACCCACCCCTCAGATATCTGTACACATTCATATCATCTCCTCTCCGTATTAAATTATGGTATAATTTGTTATGTCTTATTCTTGAGGTGTCTGCTGTTTAACAGTAGTATCATTTTTCAAGCAGCAAGTTAACATCATTCTTTAAAATCATGCTGCTTCCAAACCTGATCAGAATTTTGTTTCTCAAGGGGGAAAAAAACCAAAGGTGGTAAGCACTACCGATTGCTGCCTTTGGAAAGGAAACGAAGTACCCCACATGGCAGACTGTTTAAGACAAGATAGACAGGGAAGTAATGGCAGCAGCTGTGAAAGAAAAAAGCATGCCCTTCTCCTGGCCCCTGACTAGACCCAACAGAGGCTGCACTCCTGCACTGCAGCAGCCATGAGCCATGCAAACCTTGGTTGAAGAAAGAGGGAATTAGAGAATACCCAGAGGGAAGGTCTGTGATTATTTAGGCTGGTTTTCAAACCTTGACCAGAAGGTTTATAGGTCAAAAAGATCCAGGAAAATGTTACTCAGACGGGATGCTGTACCATTTAAATCACAGAATCACAGAATGTCAGGGGCCGGAAGTGACCTCTAAAGATCATCCAGTCCAACAACTCCCCTGGGCATCCTGTTCCAGTGTTCTGTCACCCTCACAGGGAAAAAAATCCTCCTCATGTTTACATAAAACTTTCTAGACCTGAATTTCTACTCATTGCCCCTTGTCCTGTGATCAGGCATCACCAAGAAGAGCCTGGCTCCATCCTCCTGGCAGTCACCCTTTACATCTTTATAAACACTAATGAGGTCACCTCTCAGTCTCCTCCAAGCTAAAGAGCCCCAGCTCCCTCAGTCTCTCCTCATAAGAGAGAAGTTCCATTCCTTTAATCACCTTTCTGGACTCTCTCAAGCAGTTCTATAGAATCATAGAATGGTAAGGTTGGAAGGGACCTCAAGCTTGGATCATCTAGTTCCAAACCCCTGCCACAGGCAGGGACACCTCCCACTAGTACAGCTCACTCAAGGCCTCATCCAATCTGG
>VWZE01016725.1:126411-137510 GCA_013396675.1 Eubucco bourcierii | reverse complement strand
ACATATATATACATATATATATATACATATATACACACACACATATATATATATATATATACATATATATATGTATATATATGTATGTAAGTATATATATATATAACAGTTGTCACATAACAGCACCTGCAATATCTTTCCAGTCATGTATCAGTAACAGGTCTTCATTACTAAAACCCAAGTGATAGCTAAGGTACTCTGACATCCCATTGCAACACCTAAGACACCAATCTGCTGTTTTTCTGCAGTACTTCTGAACTGAACGTCCTCAGAATCTCAGGAAATCAGATTCCCAGATAACACTTCTTTTATATTCTCTATGCTGCTTGTTTAGTGGTTTTAATAGAATTTGCAGCATTAGAGTAGTACTAATGAGTGCACAGGTGACAGACAGGTGCATGCTGTCTGTGCCAGACTCTTATCTACCTTTCTGTTAGCTATACAAACAGCAGTGCACAGGAGGGTGTGGTGCTTGTGGCATGGGTAGCAAAAATGCAAATAAGAGGCAGGAGGATGAGTTGCCCACAGAGACAGGTTTTGTGTCTCCCAGCATCAGCCTAACCAACAGGACGGCAGGGCTGGAGAGCAGCATCCTGAATCCAGATGGGATTCTTTCACCTGGGGAAGAACAACCCCATGTATCAGTATAGGCTGGGAACTGAACTGCTGGAGAGCAGTGAAGGGGAAAGGGACCTGGGGGTCCCAGTGGTCAGAAGGATGACCGAGATTCAGCAATGGGTTCTGGTGGCCAAGAAAGCCAATGCCAGTCTGGGGTGTATTAGGATTGTGGTTAGTAGGTTGAAAGAGGTTCTATTCCCCCTCTACTTTGCCCAGATGAGTCTGCATCTGGAATATTGTGTCCAGCTCTGGGCCACTCAGTTCAAGGAGAGGAAACTGCTTGAAAGACTCCAGCACAGAGCCACAAAAATTATTAAGGGTGTGGAACATCTTCCTTACAAGGAGACACTGAGGGAGCTGGGGGTCTATAACTTGAAGGAGACTGAAGGGTGACCTCATTAATGTTTTTAAATACGTAAAAGGTGAGTGCCAGGAGGATGGAGCCAGGTTCTTCTTGGTGATGCCCAACAACAGGACAAGCAGCAGTGGGTGGAAGTTGAGGCACAGGAAGTTTCATCTAAGCATGAAGAAGCATTTTTCACTGTGAGGGATGATCTTTCAAGGTCCTTTCCAACCCCTAGCAATGTATGATTCTATGAGTCAATGTAAGTAGGGAATTTCCAGCAACCAGAGTATGCCTTTTCTGAATGGGTTCTGAAAGACAACAAAGGAAACTCATTCTAATCTAACTCAAAATATTTAATTAATTAAAGTTTACAGGGCAGTAGGTGGTGGTGAGAAGCAGCAACAGTCTAAAAGGGAGGGCCCAAAGCTGGCTGACATGATCTTGGCATAAGGAAGACTTCTCCCACATGCAACCCACCCAAACTTTTCCTCTACCCCATCATTTGCCCTAATATTTAGAGGGAGATTAAATAAAATTCTGTAATGTCACCCAAACTTCATGTGTCTCCCAATTCCATGTACATGTTGTGATTGTTGTCTCAGATCTTCATAAATATGCTATCCAGGGGGTTCTTTTAACAAAGCCTATCAAGAAATCACAGAAGCCCCACACTAATTGGCCCACAGAAACTTTTTTGGAGGACCAGAGTTAACAAAGCATAGACACGTGCATCTCTTGGGTGACTGAAAGCACTGATGTCTCCTCTTATCCAAAGCTTGAGCACCAAAGGGGCCTCTGGCCAAGGATACTGAGGTCAAACTGTCACCTTGCCCAGTTCTAATGTCAATACAAGGTGCACAGCCTCAGTTCTACAGTATAAATCCAAAGGTGAATAGAGAATAAGTAAGAGAAAAGTTTAAGAGTTCAGCTTATTTTAAATGATCCTGCACTTCTGAATGGCTTACATCAAAGTGAGCTGCTGCATAGGCTGTAGTGACTGGGATCTGCAGTGGTTTTAGTTGGACAAAGTGTCTTGACACAGAGAGAATAAGTTATAAAAAGAGCTTAGCTTTTACTGATCCTTTTAGCTTGTGAAATATCTTTTTCTTTCACATTTTTTTCAATCTGTTTCATTTGGGAAAAAAAAAAAAGTGAGAGATGCAAGACAGGATGAGAAACAAACATAAAGCAGGGAAGAAGGGAAAAAAAACCCAAAACCAAACAACCAAACTAGAACAAAGCCAGCAAGGCACAGACCAGCTAAGAAGCATGTTCTAACAGACCAAGTGAAAGGCATGGAAAACAGAATAGCTCACAAAGAAACTGAACAGCTAATTAGCTATTTTCCTGTACTTGGACAGTCTACAGTCCAGTACAGTCTACCAGTTTTTCACACACAAGGAAAAAAAAAAAAAAAAAATCTTGGAAAACAGCAGTTACAAAATGAACAAAGTACTAAAACCACCTTGTCTTGGGAGTTTGGCTTAAACACCAGATAGAATCAAAGATAACTAATTTGATTAAGTAGAACAAGTTATCTAAATCCCTATTCAGGGAAAAACACCGCCAGCAATTCAGCACTGTTTTGAAGAAGGCCTTCAAAGTTAAATAGGTTCAGCAAGAGCAAAATCCACAGTAGAGACGCTTGGCACTTTTCAGCGCACAAAGGACACATTTGCTGAGCGGGCATCAGGGCAAGACAACAAATTTAACTCATGGTAAAACGGGAAGAAAGTTTGCAGGATGGTGAGGAATCAGGTCTAAGCAGAACATAGCTGTTCTCTGAAAGCTGAGCTGGGTTATAGATTCTAAGAGCATTGCCTCTTCCTTGCAGCATTCAACAACATCTCCAGTTGTTAGGGGATTTTTCTACCCCATCATGATGGAGTTTGCTCTTCATGCAAGTATCAAGAGACAGTGAACTGTAATTTCAACTCTCATTTGTAATGAATGGGATTTACTATGGCTAGCATGAATCATTTTGATAAACACACGTAAGTAGTTTTATAGGAGTTTTAGTATGTTATGAAAGTTTCTATAACACTTATGTTCCCTTAGGGCTCCCTTACAAAATGATTTGATTACAACTGTATTTTTCTTGGAACTAAAACACAGACGACTGAGCACATCTGTATGTCAAGAGAAGCACTGTAAGCCAAGACATTTAAGGCAACTTTAGAAATAAAAAAAAGCAGCAAAGTCCATGTAAAGAAATGCCATCACTTCTGGACTCCAGCATTGTCAGTTGTGCAAAACTGAAGCTATCAATTTCCTCCCAAGCCATCAGTAAGCTGCCTCCATGCAGGTCATGGATGCCCAGAGCAGATCCTAGGGCTCAGCTACCAAGCGCTAGGAGGGCTGTCAAATGACCTCAGGGTAAAACACTCAACAGGTTTAACAACTGAGGTCTTTCACAACTTCATTTGAGCTATGGAAATTTATCCTGGAAGAGGATTTGGCTCTGTAGAGAGGTGATTTAAATAGATTCCACCTTCTTAAGGAAGAAAAATGGGGTTGGTAGGAGTGTGCAAAACATAGCAACAACAATCCCTTTGGAAATCCCTGAAAACAGGCTATGATTGAACCCTTGTAACTACTTTGCAAGGGTAGGTTAATATATAAGATTTATTTTTAGCAGCTGCCATGCTAACCTGTTGTGAGGATGCTAAAGGAGCAAAATGAACTTGTTCAGCCTTTACTATTTTTCATGAGGTGCAAATGCTTGGAGTGTACTGAGGGATGCTGCCCTGTAGCATGCAACCTGAAGGAGCTCATCCATCCTGATTTGCCCCAGTTTGGCAATGCTTCACCTTCTCAGTGGGTCACGTTTGGGGCATTTGTTCAAGGCTCAGTTCCCCCAGTATTCACCCTCCACAACAGGGAGAAGGCAGATGCAAAACACTGCTCAATGCATGAGATGCACTTCAGGCTACACAGACATGAGCAGCAGCAACTGTGGGTAGGGTGGGTGGGTGCTGCCATTTTGCTTTTCCTCTGTCGTGATCACAACCACCAGGTCAGAGTCACAGCCCAAAGCACCTCCTCCTGTACCCCCAGGTCATTCCCCACTGCAGATGTAAAAGCAGTAGGAGAAGGGGGGCATCTGGAAATGCCCAAGTAGTAAAGCAAGTGGGCTGTAAGGAGACAGGGAACAACTGCCAAAGGCCACTTCATAAAACAAAGATGTATTGAAGATTAATTAAAAGCATCTTCTACAGCTATTTCAATGTTGTACTACAACACATTTTTTCCACACAAAGAGTGCTCAGGCATTGGAATGGGCTGTCCAGGCATGTAGTTGAGTCACCACACTGGATGTGTTTAAAAGTCCTTTGGATGTGGTGCTTGAGGATATGGTTTAAGGTTGAACTTTGTAGAGCAGGGAAACAGTTGGACTTGATGATCCTGAGGGTCTTCTCCAACTGGAATGTTTCTCTGTGTGTGACACTGTCATGAATGTAGCTATATATGACAGGTAGTAAAAGCAAAAAATAATGGCATTTGACTACTGAGAAATGGTAACATTTAAAAAAAAAAAAAGTATAATTTTGGTGCTTTGAGGTGTTCTGAATTCAAAACTAGATTCCTGACACTTCTATTCCAGCTATCTGTGCTCACTCTGTAGTTACACGAGAAGCAAAAGGCAAGTGCAAGAGTTGGTTTGTCCCATCCTATGACAGGTAGGGTATATTCTATTCTGAAGGTGCCTGTTTCTTCTCAACCACGAAGGCAGCTGGAATGGCAAGCTTTAGCCATCTGTAATTTGCCTCAGAGGCTACAGACTGATAGGCAGTTGCCTGGGAAGATGCATCCCACTCCCTTTTCTCTGTTTTTGTATCTGCACACCAGCAGAGCACTGACTAGTCATCCTGTCAGATCTGTATCAGCACTTCGCTTCTGGTTTAAGCATTTTGTCTTTAACAGATTTTTTGGATGCTTCCTCTGAACAAGCCATAACCATTTCCTACACATGCACAGCTCTGGCGTGCCGTGGTGCTCCTGTTGAAGAGCAGCCACAGCAGACTTAAAAGGTAAACAAATCCCAGCCTGGGGAAGATCAGAAGAGCCGACAGGCAGTCCTGTTGGTGCTGATTTATACTTCCTTATCTTTTATCTCCTTCCCTCTCCTCCTCAAGCACACTAGCTCTTCTCCCACGGTTCTTCTCACAGGGAAATTCGTGTGTTTGCTTTCTGCAATCATTCATTTCCAATTCTTGAGTTCTTTAGGTCTTCTAATTTTAACGTAAGACTCCCTTTCGGTGTACTGCAAGCCTGCCAGGGTAAAGCACTCACTTGCACTCATGCCCAACAGCACGTAAAGAAATCCCTGGCTCTGGGAACAGAAAGCCTCCAATACTTTGCCCAGAAGCAATCTGAAAGAGCAGATGCACAGTGCCTCCCACTTAGCAGCAAACAAAGACGACACTTTGGCTCACATCACTTTTCCAGCTCTCCACTCACAAACTCCTCCTCAGCCGTGAAGCCGTCAGCAGGACAGTTACCCAGCAAGCACGGACTTGCTACCTTCACGGCCAAACCTCTTTCCAAACACGCTCTTATCTTCGTAGCTCCTAAGACCAGGAAACACAGCTGTCCCCTGGCATAATGAAGGATACATGGCTTCTGATACAGGGCTTCTCTGAATTAGTCTGGGCATATTTTTGAGAAAACCATCCAGTTTTGAAGTACATTTCTAGTGCTGATCAGTTACCTCCAGCACTGTCCTCTATGCGTGTTCCAGTGATTAGCTGTCCCTGCTGTCAACCAAAAAAAAAGTTTTAAAAATTAGAGTTAAATTTGCCTAATGCCAACTTTGAGTTGTTTAACCTCCTGTTAAACACTTGTTTCCAGACTACTGTTTGACCTCTCGAATCTCTGCTCCTGTATCACAACTAAAACATTTTAATCTTCTGATAAACTGAAAAGCATGATTTCCGAGCCAGCAATATTGTTGGTGCAATGATCATTCCTTTACATCTCAGTATCATTATTCTGACACAGTTTTTATTTCTTCATACCGATTTTAGTCTGACCTACCCTCCAAGCTGTTGTTTAACATCTGTAGAAAGCATTTTATCAACCTATGATATAAATTCTTACACTGAAGACAAAGTGGAAATATTTTTGAACACCTCTGACTTTTCTGTTAGTGACAGGGTTGTAATTTCCATTTTAGACCTACTGCTTCAGGAAGAAAACCCTCTTTTATTCTCCCCAAGTTTTTAACTAGGAGGTCATTTTGCTTTTGTATCAACCCTTTTCCATGCCTGGTTTCTAATCTATATTTAATTCTTCCTTGCCCTATTCCCCTTCTCTTCCCTGCCTCATTTAGTTAGCGGCTCACTTCTGCTCTGCATCTTTGTTGGTAAGGAGTTTAGAGAACTCCATGCAGCACCAGTTGCATTTATGTCACCAGAAAGCAATCATTAAGCAATATTTCACTCTATCTCAAGTGAATCAGAGAAATAATCACATCATGCTAGGGAGAAAAAAAAAAAAAAAAAAAAAAAAAAAGGCAGCTGACACCTCAGCCTATCAGACATAATCCATGTGTGTTTTTCTGATGTGTCTTAATTATGCGTTATTATGCCAGGATTGCATAAGAGTGTAGTTTCTTTTGAAGATGTTCACTATTTACTTTCTATAGCAGCTAAAATCCAAAATATAGGACAATTTCAGACTACAAGCATGATGCTGAGTTACAGCATTATAAAACCAACTTTTGGACAGCCAGCTCAGCAGGCCCAGTGGGAAAATATGGAATGCTGGAAAAGGATTACAGTGGTTTTTACATTTACGAAGAGTTACACTGCTGGTCACAAGAGAGGTCTCACGTTACTGAAAGTACACATATTTGCTGGAAAATAAAAGTCTCCCAATAAGAAAAAAATAGAAAGGAAAAAGCATCATACATTTGAACAGCTGGAAGCATTTTTAAAAACTACCAAAAAAGAGAAAAGAACTAATTTAGAATAATATTTCCCTTTCTGTTGTAAGCATCGTAGTGGTGATACGATACATTCTCAGGAGGCTTAATCATGTCTACTGTTCAACCCTCAAAGGTTATTCCATAAAACAAAAATTAGTGGAGTCCACAGAGTTTCTTCACCAAAAAAAAAACCAAAACAAAACAAAACCAACAACCCTGAAGCTGCTGTTCTGAGCTGTATTTATTTTTCTACAAAGTCCCTTTGCCAAATGTCCAAGTTATGAATCTGTGACAATAACCCACAGCCCACTGCTCTGGAAAAAGACAACATTTTCTTCCTTGCTTTGTCTATATCTGATTTCAGTATTAGGAAGATGCTGCTTGACGCCACTCTGATAAAAACTTGAAGAGACTGTTGTTTACAGAAGCATCACATGAGACAGTGAGTTAAGGAAGTAATAGCAGCCATGGGCATAAAACAGTGTGACTACTACAAATATTTTGATAAAGTATCTACACTCCAGAACCAACACCACTCTAGTTTCTTTCAAATTAAAATCCTAGGGTAATCTCTTCATTTTAAATGCTGTGCTTATTCCGCCAATTATGATGCTTTATTTTCTTTACCATAGTGCTCCCAGGGCTGTGTCAGCACTAGGATTTCCTTTTGCTAAGTTCTTTTTGTCACAATGGATCTTTCAACGTGTGCCAACTCCAGATAAACATTACTGGCAGTTTGCTCCAGTACAAAAAACAGGCAACAAAAAACACAAGGCTCTCTTAGCAACACCCTCGAATTCCCTTTAAAACTTACTTCCACTTAATATTCTACTAAGGGTTGATGAATTTAAGTTCATGATCTATTGTATCTTTTTGAGAACTTCCCATCTTCACAGTGTGCCTAAATTTACATTTGTTTATTTTCTGTAGTGTGGTTTGTTTTTTTTTTTTAAATCACTTAACTTCAGCAGAATACCCACCGAGTTTGTTAAGGGTAGCCATTTGTTCTTTCCTAGTAGGAACCAGCTACAAATACAGAATACAGACAGTCAGAAGTACAACACAGAAGTTTTCTTATGGTATATGCCTGAAAATAAGCCTTCTAGCTTTTAATCAAAGGATTTTGTATCTAAAAATACCTAGAGCCACTTCTAACTCAATGGCAGTGCTATTCATAGAAGGCAAACTCCCACCATGCAAAAACAAAGGGAAAAAAGATGGTAAAATATCAAATACCTCACAGCACAAATTCTGCTTAAAAACAGGAGTCTGTCATCCAGTCAGTTCTCATTTTTATTTATCCCTTCTCAAACATACACTTTTTCTAGTGGAATCTTTAATCTTTACTTGCTTCTTTTCCAGTTATTTGTCTTCATCTCTAAGTCTTGGTTCTCTTCCTCTCTTGCTCTTTGACTGTGTTTCTGCTGAGCAGGACACTTTTGATACCTTTTAAAACAATCTACAGAGGATGTCTAAATGTCAAATTTAATAACTTTTTAAAAAGCAATATGCATTCAAATACCTATGTTGTTACTTACCTCAAGAGAAAGTTCATCACCTACTATATAGTGCTCCAGTCTACCTTGCAAAAACATTTCTGTTTTGAATGATTTTGTTCCCCTCCAAAATCTGACCCCCAAACTTGGAACTTTAAACAGCTCCCCAACAGTCATTTGCTCATTATTAAAAAGAAAGTCCATGTGAACAAACATGCAAGGAGCAGATTCAGTATGCACCTATGCTGCAACATTGCCAACATGTTTCCATTGTAATTGCAATGGAATCAGCAAAATGCCTGCAAATCCATATTCACCAAAACAAGATAGATTTCACCCAGTAAAACCCTTAAAGTGGGCAAAACTAAACCACCACTAGCCAGGAAAAGCAAACACACAGACAGATAAAACGACACAAGGCCCCAGTTAATGGGAGAATACTCCTCTGAAAACAACTGCTGACTCTTGAACACTGAAGCTCAGTGGAAGACCTGCAAAAGATAAGCCTAGGAACTAAAATTCTAATTCTGCTGGCTATTTAAAAAGCAGCAGCAAGACCAGTTTTGTGGCATCTTGTAAATTCCATTCCTTTTCTTGGCCATGTTATGCACTTGATACAATGGAGAAGTTCATCTTTTGTATTTACCTTTAAAGTTTGATGCTCTGTTCCAAACCTGAAGAATACGTTCATGTAACAAAAGATTTTGTTTTGACTGACAAATATGGCTATGTATATACCCATTGGTTTATCACAGCTACAAAAGCATGCCTGCCTTCCACAACCATCCTCCACTATCAAACATTGGTAGGATACTTACTTTACTCCTTTGTCTCCCTTTTCTTGTGTTGCAATGTATTGCTTTCCTCCACACCCTAGCATTTCCCATCACATACCTGTAAGATTACAGTTTTTGTTATTCCATCTTTTTGTTCCCTATGTCAAATATAATTAGTTCCTGGTTCCTGAATTTCCTTTCTGTTGCAAATACAACTTGCTTTTCCCTAATGAAGAACTCCCACAAGGAACAGGGTTATAGAGTAAGGTTGGAAGAGACCTCAAGGATCATCTAGTTCCAACCCCCTGCCATAGGCAGGGACACCTCCCACTAGTACAGGTCACTCAAGGCCTCCTCCAACCTGGTCTTAAACACCTCCAGGGAGGGAGCAGCCACAACCTCCCTGGGCAACCTGTGCCAGTGCCTCACCACCCTCACTGGAAAGAACTTCCTCCTGACATCCAGTTTAAATCTCCCCTCTGCCTCTTTAAACCCATTGCCCCTTGTCCTGTTGTTGCAAGACCTTGTAAATAGTCCCTCCCCAGCCTTCCTGTAGGCCCCCTTCAGATACTGGAAGGCTACTATAAGGTCTCCTCAAAGCCTACTCTCTCATTACAGGTTGAAGAGCCCCAACTCTCTCAGCCTGTAATGAGAGAGTTCAGTGAGTTTTAAATAAAACACCCATAAGCATATGAGGAAGCCCCATGCAAGCAGTTCCTGGCTACGACACTCAAAAGCTATGCCCTAATACTGAATCCACTGTGTGTGCCAGAAGACCACTCATACCACTCCCCTCACTCTAAAAGTGAGTTTAATTCCCATTTAATCAGCTGTTTCAACAAGATGAAATTTTCTAACAGTACATGGTAGAGGATTTGTTCTCTGAAATCCCACGCTTAATCCTCAATGCAGCAGAAAGTCCTCATCTTCATAAATGAAACCAGGTGAATTGATGAAATTATTTATTAACGCTTCCACCAACCTGAACGGTTGAACTTTCACAAGTGTTCACCAAGAAGCAAAAAACAAATCACAACAATGTTTTATCCACAACTACAAAGACATATGCAATCTTCCATGAAAGCACTTGAGTCTGTTGAACATTTTATGAGTCCGTGAGAAACGTTTCAAAGTCTTGGTCTAAGTCTGAAACGAGGGCGTCCACAAAATCTTCAACTGAGGGTGATTTCTGAAGCATACCTACAAAACCAAGACAACAGACCTTTCACTACTAATACTGTGACCTTGAAAGCTTTGTCAATAACAACACCTATTGCTAACTTCTAATGTCACAACAGTAACAGCTGTCAATGTTTCATCAACTAGGAATAAATGCAATTATAATACATACAGATTATTTCATTTTTTCAAGCTACCTGTTACACATTATCCCAAATTTCAAGACAGTCAACTGATCCTTATCATTACAATCTTGCTTACACAGGGAATTGCACACATTTGAAAAGTAATGTAACCATAGACTCAGCCATTTCCAAATGACTGGGATAAATCTGTGATTGAGTAGGTATCTAAATCCTTATCTGCTGAGTCTCAGGTGTGACAGTGCCAGAAAAAACAACCTATTCTCTCAGAGCGGTACACACCTTTGAAGCATTTCATTTAGCATTTGAAGTTCTGTGTGAAATAGCTCTGAAATTTTTCAAAAAGCATGACATACACCCAAATGAAAGCAATTTCAGTGCCCTGCAGTTTTAGTTTTGCTTTTTTACAGTACCAGGACTTACCATTCATTAAGAATTTTAATTAGTGCAACTATTAGCTGTAGCATATGGCTACAGAAAACAGCGAGAGAAATTAGTGTAATGAACAATCATACTCAAGCACTTTGCCAGACAATACTGTGACGGTTTGGGAGTTCCCTCCCCCCCCCCCCCCCCCCCCCCCCCCCCCCCCCCCCCCCCCCGCCCGCCCAC
>VWZE01016725.1:93524-125361 GCA_013396675.1 Eubucco bourcierii | reverse complement strand
AAGCAGAGTGGCTGAAAACCTCACACCCTCCTCCCCAGAACCCAAGGACTATAAGCAGAGTGGCTGAAAACCTCACACCCTCCTCCCCAGAATCCAAGGTTTTTAAAAAGCATGAGGATATATCTTGTAAATTGCTTTCAGATGTTTCTTTGTACTTAACACTACATAAGCGTTGGTCTTTTCATTGTTATTAACACTTTTGAGATTATATATGGAAATTTACTGCATTACTTGTACCCAAAAAAAGCCCAGCATTAAATTTTACATTATTTGGCAGTTGTAATCTTTGTAATTCTTTGAAGGGATCTGTTCTTTCTGACAGCTGCCAATGTAAATATAACCTTGTCCTACCCTTTGTGATCGGTGTACCTACTGAACAGAGTTTCATTTTCTTTTATATTCTCAACAATACTTGCCTTCAGTGGAAATTTTAAGTGCATGCTGCTGGAAAATTGCAGTCTTACTATAACACAACGATTCAGGAAACAACTCAGCTCAAGGTAATTTTGTGTGAGCAACCATAAAGAGTTTTCTTGCTAAGACCCCACAAAATCTCATTTCTATCTAATTTAAACATGTTGCGAGTGTAAACACAAACTGCCACGGCCCAGTAGGTTAATACTGAGCACTAAAAAGAAAACAAATCTTGTTTCAGGTTGACTGAAATGCTGTTAAATGAAGTTTGCATCACACCATTTTCAAAATAAAAGAGAACAGGATTAGTATTTCCAAATACTTAGTAAACTTCTCATCTGCTTTGGTGCTAGTAAAATCACTGTGGAATTACTTCTAGTTCACAATGAAAAATGGCCTGCTACATGCTGGGCTGAGAAACAGAAGTCTCCAGATACCAGCTACTAATCTAAACTCCCCAGAGAGTCATGGCTTCTTGTAAACCCCCTCTCTCAGGTTCCTGAGTGGGCTGTCTGGGGAATATGTATACTTGCTCCCTAACAGCCTTGGAAAAATTCCAGTTTCCTTTATTTTCCTGCAGTTCTATTAGAATTGGAGAGAATGCCTTAAGAGGCTGACTGAAACATACACTGTCATGCATGACTACTGGAGCTTCATCTAGAACTCAGTTGCAGTTGTCCAGTTCCAAGAGTGTGATTGATTTGCTTTTTTTTTTTTTTTTTTGGCCTAATTCTGTTCAGGCATTTACATCTAAACTAACTGGTTCTAGTTCTAGAGACTGAACAGGAGGAAGACCTTCATGGGTGTCATTCATCTGACCTTTTTCAGAAGTCAACTTTATGATGAGGTGAGTAGAACCTATGAAGAACCTACTTTCTCCTGTACTGCAGGAAGGAAATCTGGATGACTAGGGGAGGCATTAAAAAAAATTTCTCAGGTTGGTGAAATTATTCCCTCATTCCAATTTTTTAAGACATAGCTCTACAAAAGAGCCACTTTTCTATAGCAAATATGCCTTTCCCTATCAGATTATCAACCTGGAGGGATGGTTGTACTGCTGCATAGGCAGTATAAAAACATTGACCATAATAGACATCACCACCACTTCCCAAGCCTCAAAATACAAAAAAAGCACTTTCCAATACTGGTTTTATAAAACCCAGCCAGCTTAGGTAATGTTTATCTAATTCTTTTGTCAGAGTAAAGTTTATTCTGCTGTGGACAATTCTTTAAACTTATTATCATTACACTGTAAAAGAACAAAAGCTAGCAGTGCAATGGTCAGGGGGAAGAAAAGAGAGACAGATGCTGGGATTATCCACAAGTAAATTTAATTTGCCTCTTATATAAAAAATTTCAAATGACAACAGAAACACCCCAATCCTGGATGTTACAAAATGAAAAAAAGAAACTTTAATTAACTACACAGTACACTTGGGTACATTTTAGTGCAGCTGAATACAGTTTCACCCAATCTCCCTCAAAACTTGCTACGAATTGCATTCATTTAGACTCAACATGGCTTGTTTTAAGCATCTAGAAGAATTCAAATTTGTTCTGGAAATTGTTTTGGTCAGATGACCTCCTATTCAGTAGTTTCAACTTTTGATAATACAAACAAGTTTCAGATTTCTTGTATTAGTGGTCTACTGCACTCCTATTTTCCCACCACTGACATCAAAAGCATGCACTGGCAAAATCCTTTTGCAAAGGAAAGATGAAGAGTGAGTAACTGAGGTCACTGCTGAAAAATCTTCTACTGCAGTAAAATGATCATACTCTTATGAAATAAATAACTACAGATTTTGGAGTAGACAGCTCCAAAAGAAACAGACACTGAAGGTATTTCAGTGTTTCAATCTCTTGCTCTACACAGATATGTTTAAAAATGGTCGTCTCCCTTTAAACTCCATTAAAATATATCAAAGCTGATCCTGCTTTGATACATTCTAAGTACTCAGCACTTCAGTCTAAATGATTTAGTAAGATGTCCACAAGGTCTGGTGATTGCAGTTCTAAAATCTAGGCGTGTGTTTTATACATTCAGCCCAACTCCTATTTCAGCTCAGTCTCTCCCAAGCCTAAGGCAACTACATAACTTATCTTCTCTGCTTTGAAGTTTTCTTTCACATTACAGCACTGTGGTTAACCACACCCTTTTGAGAGATGGTTAGCTGTAACCTACAATCACTGAAAACTGGGAGAAGAATAAAGCCTGTGGCAAAATCTGGCCTCTGCCCCTTTGAAACGTTAATTATATTGGGTCTGTGTACTTTGAGTTAACATATGTTGCCATTCACATCACCTTTTAGGATTTATGCCTATTTCTTACGCAGAGAGACATACAATTGTTATCTGGACATTTTAACAGCCTCTTCAAACCATAATTATTCCATGAAGTACAACTTGAGGCATAGAAAATAAATTTTCAAACTGCACTGGCATAAATGTGTGTGTGTTCACTCACTCAGCTGATTACCATGGATGCATGCAGCTGCCTCTGCTTGTCTGCAGTATCACACAGCACTAACACATCAAGAGCACAACAACTTCATGTGTATTATGCATAAGGACTTCTTCAGAAACACAAAGGGCAAATGTGATTGCATCAAAACTACAGGAGAAGCACACTCCAGGATATGTTCTGTGCCCTCAGATCATCCAACCCAGCACTTTTCACAATGCAATTCGCTTTCTGCTTATGCACCTGGGTTTCTTTCCAATCAAGGAGTGCCAAGGGAGAGAGGGAGGGATGGTGCAAACCTGAATCTTGTTCAGGCCTGCAACCAACACACAACTGGACCTGGAAGGGCCAGATGGGTTGCATATATTTAAAAGAAATGTGGAATCTCTAATGCTACATAGTCCTAGGAAGGAGACAGCCTGCAAGAGTAACAAAGACAACAAAGTGAAAAACTGATCCAGTTCTTCTCAAACTCTATTTCCTCTCTAAGAGAAAAAAGAATAAAAAGAAAGCAAGCCTCTCAGGCAATGCATTGTTCACTCTTTTCATTGCTCTTGCTATCCATATTTGTGGATATTTCTGTACTTTGTGGTTTAATAAAAGGGTCAAGATCAAAGCGGTCACTTCAGAAAATGTTAAAAAAGGTTTCATAAAGATTTTGTGTTGTTTTGTTTGTGCTATTTTAAATGCAAACAAATACCAAGAGAACTAAATCCAAACAAGAAAAAAAGAAAAAAGAAAAAAAAAAAAGGTGTTTTCTAATTAAAGACTAGTCCAAACAGGAATCTTGTTAGTAACTACACTGAGTGGCAGGTCAGATCCTTTCTCGTCCCTAATCAGTACATCTATGGAATCATGTGGGAGAAAGATGAAAAACCAAGGTCATATCCAAACACAAAAGAAAGACAATAGACATCTTCTGAGAAGAAAGGCTTAACAAAGAAACTGTATAAATGAAATGAACTTGTAAAGTTATCTGTTATCAGTCAATGAATATGGCTAACTTTACAATGAGATATGGAAGAGCTTCAGGGGTGAGGCTACATACTTGCATCCGAGTATCAGAACTCCGTAAGCACATTTGTTTATGTATATAAAAAACCCAAACCTGAAAAACTATCTTATGGAACTTAAAGTTTATGAAATACGGCACTACTGAGCACAGCATCTGGACTGTTCACCTGAAGAAGAGTAAAATCAACAAGCTTCTAAGCTTGGTGGAATCTAATCATAAATCTGTTTGTTCATCTGCTATGGGAGTTTTGTCACTGATGAAAATCAAGATAAGGTGGAAATAAAGTATGCTGGAACATCCATTGTAAAAAGGGAAAAACAAAAGGCAGCAAATGGAGTCAGGACATGATAAAATCTAAACAAATTAAAGAACTAATAACTGGTTTTACTTTTGACAGAATGTCAGGGGCTGGAAGGGACCTCAAAAAATCATCCAATCCAACTCCTCTGCCAGAGCAGGATCACCTATACCACATCACACAGTAATGTGTACAGGTGAGTTTTGAGTATCTCCAGAGAGGGAGACTCCACAACTCCCCTGGGCAGCCTGTTCCAGTGTTCTGTCACCCTTACAGGAAAAAAATTCCTCATGTTCACACAAAACTTTCTATGCCTCAACTTCCACCCATTGCCCCTTGTCCTGTCATTGGGCATCACTGAGAAGAGTCTCGCTCCATCCTCCCAGCACTCATCCTTTACACCTTTACAAACACTGATGAGGTCACCCCTTGGTCTCCTCCAAGCTGAAGAGCCCCAGCTCCCCCAGTCTCTCCTCATAAAAGAGATGTTCCATTCCCTTAATCATCTTTGTGGCTCTGCACTGGACTCTCTCAAGCATCTCTATGTCCCCAAACTGTCCTTAAATTCTCAAATTTTGTAATAAATACAGAGGAATTTAAGTATAAGCATATAAGAAGCTTTTCTGTTATGTGTTCTGTGATTTAACCTCAAATTACCCCAACGGCAATTGAATCTCCTTGTCAAGAGACCTGAGTCTCTTTCATTTTTCTGGGAGTCATTTAAGCATGCTTGTTTAAGTTTTCCATCTACAAATGAACATCACAACACAGAACAAAGGCAAGGAATCTACTGATAAATTCTGGTTATTTTTATGATCTTTAATATATTTTAATATATCTTTTTAAAGTGACATTACAGAAATACTAAGTATAGAAATGAAATTTGAAGCACAAAAGTGGCCAGGGAGCTAGCCTGAAGCAAAGATGTACCCTTGATGGAAGACTATCACATCAGAGAATACTTAAGCAAACTGGGCATGCACAAGATCACAGGTCCTGATGGGATGCACTCACAAGTGGTGAGGGAACTGACAGACAGCATCTCAACATGACTTTCAGCAATCTTTCGTCAATCCTGGTTACTGGGAGAAGTTTTTGATGGTGTCTCCAGTAAGAGCCACACAGAGAAGATGGTGATATATGGGCTGGATTACCAGACAGGTAGATGGATAGCTGAATGGCTGGGTCCAGGAGTCATCAATCAGTGGCAAGACTAGTTGGAGGCCAGCAACTGGCGGTATACACCAGGGGTCAACAGCGGGTCTAGTCCCATTTAATATTTTCATGAATAATCTGGATAATGAGGCAAAGTTCAGCAAAGAGAAATGCAAAGTCCTGCAAGTGGGGAGGAACAAGCCAGTTGTCCTACTGTATATGCTGGGAGCCACCCAACAAGAAAACAGTTTGGACAAAAAGGACCTGGGTGTCCTGGTGGACACCAACTTAAACATGAGTTGGCAATTGGTCCTTGATGCAAAGAAGGTGCATGGCACCCTGGACTGCATTAGGTAAAGTATTGCCTGTAGGTTGAGGAGGTGATCCTTCCCCTCTACTCAGCACAGGTGAGGCCACACCTGGAGTGTTGTGTCCAGTGCTGGGATCCTCAATACAAAGAGATGACTGAGGGCCTAGAGTATGTTCTGTCCTATGAGGAAAGGCTGAGAGACCAGGGACCATGTAGCCTAGAAGAGAAACGGCTCAAGGGGATCTCATCAATGAGCATAAATAAGGGATGGAGCCAGGCTCTTGTCATTGGTGTTCAGTGACATATCAGAGGCAGTGGGCACAAACTGAAACATGGTAGATTCTCTCTGATCGTCAAGAAACACTTTTGCCTTGTGAGGATGACTGAGCACTGGCTCAGGGTGCCCCTAGAGGTGATGAAGTCTCAATCCTTGGAGATATTTAAAAGCCATGTGGTCCTGGACAACCAGTTCTATCTAGGTGGCCCTAATGGAGCAGAAGGGTTGGATCACGCGAACTTCAGAGGCTACTTCCAACCTCCCTCCTTCTGTGATTCTGTATTTCTGTCAAAATCCCTTGAAAACATCTGTCAATTTTTGGAAATCATAGCAAAGAAGGGCAAGTTTGCAAAAACCCTGTAGATGAGAGATAGACATAATCTGGAGAATACATAATTGCTTAATGTATGACAAATCTATGGATAGCAGAGGTTACGGTCTCAAACATAAAGAGAGGTGAAAGAACTGAAATGTTCTAGTTATGAAGCTGTGCCAACGATGAAACACCAACATGTTTCCATTGTCTTCCTTATCTCTAGAAAAAAATACCATAACTTCCAGGCACCAAACAGGAGTGAAGAAAGGCCAATGAACTACTACTCATCCTAAAATTTCAAACTGAAAGATGTCCTATTAGGACTCACCAAGTGCCAATACCAGGAACGACGACCCTAACGCAAAACACTTTGAATATCACAAAGTAATATTCAAAGTAAAAGTCTTTATCGTGATCTCATTGGTAGATTTCAGTTCAGCAGTTTCTCCAATTTGTTTCATTCTTATGATGGTTTTTTAACATATGAAATGTAGTATTTTTGCTATCATCATGAATTATTTTTAGAAGTTATTTTTCAGATTAAAAAAGGCAAATGTGGTATCAAGAGGATGATACATCATGTTATGCTACAACGTTCAGACTTCTTTCTCAGGAGAATGTACTGATGCTACCATGATGAAGCTGTTTTGACAATGTTAAAACGACATGGCCAAAACAAGTTGAAATTCTCGCATAAAAGATAACCACATTATGAATTCCATGTAGGTAGAAGTTATGAAATGTTTGCATCAAAAATGGTGTCAATCAATCTTCTTCAAGTATGAGATACTCTCATTCTAAATTCTTTAGACAGTCTTGTAACACAACCCCTTCCAACACTTTGCCCAAACTACCTGATGATTATTTTGTACATCACAAGTTCTACTGACCACGACACAAAGCTGACGACTAGTCCACTTCAC
The DNA here is from genome assembly GCA_013396675.1 of Eubucco bourcierii. Taxonomy (NCBI): domain Eukaryota; kingdom Metazoa; phylum Chordata; class Aves; order Piciformes; family Ramphastidae; genus Eubucco; species Eubucco bourcierii. Next base: position 118,189 of record VWZE01016725.1, on the reverse strand, counting down.
TAAATAAATGTGCACATTTTCTTTCACAAATCTAGTGAAAATCAGAATTAAAATTAAAAAAGTAAATGGGAAATTCAGTTAAATTATTTCTTCTTTAATCAAGGGAATAAAACAGTCCTGATACACATTTTTTTTTACCTTGAACCATACGTATGGGCTCTTTTCCACCGCCGTGTGCCAGCATCTCTCTACGATAACGCTCGCCCATTGCCCTGGAGAAACACAGATGTTAGAGCCATCTGCAAGCACATTCTCTTCAGCTTTCAGTCAGATTTACTTCTACAATCTCTGTGGAACTCGGAGACAGAGATCAAATGAAATTTCCCACCCTGAAACAATGAGTATCTTGACTCCATGCTGACTCCTTAAATTTCAATTACATTTAAAATGACACTATGAGTAATACATATGAATAAGTGTTGGTGTTTATAGAAGTTAATTTGCAAACAACATTTCAGCCTCCATTGCTCCAAGGAGAAAAGCTGCCCTGTTACAATGCTCTTAACATTCACCTAAGGTATAAGAACGCTTAAGAGTTTGTGATCTCACAACTTACTTTTTAATTTCACAAAGCAAAATGAGTCGGATAGCTACACTTAGCTTTGAAGCTAGTGACATGAAGCTTGTTTAATACCTGTAATTGTTTTGATTTCAATAGATAATGACAAGTAATTAGGCATCTATGAAAATCAAGCTGTCTTATTACAGCTAAATATGGATGTCAGTGCCTCCCAACTGGCACACCTGTATTTTAATATACTGGCACAAATTTTTTTGCACCAATCAACATGTCCCAAAACACACTCAATAGCTGTGGTTGTACATGGTTTTGTAATGTTCTCAAGATCAAAAAGGTGGCTAAGAACCAATTGTCATTAAAAAAAAAAAAATCCATTGATCTACATGGCCCCATTTCATGTTTTCCAGAAGCAGGTAACACAACATTTCTTTCTACTTAATATTTTCCCTGGTTTTACCTATCAAATGGGTCCTGAGCAAAACACTGTTTCCACACCATGGAGGCAACAGCCCTAGACATCAGGTAGGAGTAATATTTGGCACCATAGCCCACAAGATGACTGAACCGCAGCTGCCAGGCCTGTAAGGAGAAAACAAACAAAAGCCAGAAAAGAAATCATCATTCAGATCATTTCAATTGTTTGGCATTTCTGATGTATGAGGGAAGAAATCTGATACTACTAAAGGCCAACAGTTTAAAGAGCAGAAAAAAAAAGATAAGAGAAAAAAAACCCCAACCACAAGAAATCCCAGAATAAAACATATCCTTTATTGTAACAAGTATTTTTCAACATAAATATTGTGTAGTGAAAAATATAAATAGGATAAGAAGAAGAGAAAAACAAGCAGTGGGAAAAAATTATGTTTGATAATGGTTTTGTTGTTCTATTGGTCTGGAAAGAAAAGTACAATTAACTTATTACAAGTAACACCACATTTTACCATTTTGCACATGGGTTAAGTGTAGTGTCACATTTGAAAAAGTTCAATTTATAAACTTCTTGCACAAACAAAATGATAATGGGGACTTACATTTAACACTACAAAACAAACAAACAAACAAACCCAACAAAAACACCAAACTTGCTATACAAAAAAACCGAACCAAACCAAAAAAATCTGGATGCTGACAAATTACATCCACAGGTAATGTCACTGTTCACAGATTTGTCTGGGCATTTTAAAATGCATCCGATTTTCCAGAATTATTTGACAGTCTTTATCACACACTGTAGCAATCTTCTGATTTTTGACAGCTGAAACTAATTGTTTCATTATCCAAGAAAATGTTGATACATACATACATACATACAATGGTAAGGTTGGAAGGGACCTCAAGGACCATCTAGTTCCAACCCCCTGCCATAGGCAGGGACACCTCCCACTAGTACAGCTCACTCAAGGCCTCCTCCAACCTGGCCTTCAACACCTCCAGGGAGGGAGCAGCCACAAACTCCCTGGGCAACCTGTGCCAGTGTCTCGCCACTCTCACTGCAAACAACTTCCTCCTAACATCCAGTCTAAATCTCCCCTCTGCCACTTCAAACCCATTGCCCCTTGTCCTGTCATTGCAAGACCTTGTCAATAGTCCCTCCCCAGCCTTCTTGTAGGCCCCCTTCAGATCCTGGAAGGCCACTCCAAGGTCTCCTGGAAGCCTTCTCTTCTCCAGGCTGCAGAGCCCCAACTCTCTCAGCCTGTCCTCACAGAAGAGCTGCTGCAGCCCTCTCAGCATCTTGGTGGCCTCCTGGACCCACTCCAACACTTCCATGTCCTTCCTGTGCTGAGGGCTCCAGAACTGCACACAGGACTCCAGGTGAGGTCTGAGGAGAGCAGAGTAAAGGGGTAGAATCCCCTCCCTTGCTCTGCTGGCCACACTGCTCTTGATGCAGGCCAGGACTCAGTATAATAACAATAATATGATCATCACCTTACTCTCCATTAGCCAACTCAAAGGTGTATGCCTACCTTAAAAAAAAAAACCAAACAACTCAGAGAATGGAAAAAAGGAAGTATTTGGGGTTTAAGCAGTCTTATTTCCTTAAAAAACCATAGCAAGCAGTAGCCCATAATCTAGTTCCCTGTAAGCAGCTGATGAGAAACAGTTGTTAGCTTCCTTTTCTAAGCTACATCCACACACAATGCTCTCAGCTGGCTGTAATTAAGGCATTCAGAAGCTACTTTTAACAGTATGGTTATCTCCATACTGTTAAAAATAGATTCAGTTTTCCATGGGTGTGCAATCAATCTTCTACTGTTCATTCTCATGACTAGTTTAGAGTAGGAAGAGCAAAGTTAGAGGAAAATTTTAAAAGTGTCTTTCCAGTCTTCTGTTTTCCTGTGGATCTTCATTCATGATTCAAATTCTTTAGAATTCAGTCCCCCTCCCCCTTTTTTCTTTTAAAGGTAAGCACCAACTGTACTGTATCTCATTGTTGTGCAAGTATGTAACATTCAGCTTGGATACAGATTCTCCAATTTGCACTGAAAAGTACTCTGGTTACTGTGTTTATAGTTTTTCTAACTAGTCTATTAATTAATTATAGTCACAATCACTAAACACACAGCACATTTTGAAAGTTATCAGAAAGCCTACATTTTTAGAAGCCTGAGCAGGAAAACATGACAGTTTTTATTTTATTGTATAGAATTTCTCAAAGTTAGGATTAAAAGTTTCATCTTAAAAGTACAACTCTCCCAGGAATGTGGAAAGCTTTACTGATGAATTAGTTTCATATATTCACAAATTTAAGCAACTTTCAAATACATCATTTCAGCTGCTTATCCTGCTACAAACAAAAACAATTTCTAGGAGCTTGACACAGAAGGGGTTGAAATCCTTTCCCTATCAGAAAGGAGATGTAACCAGGACTGTCTTCCTCAATAGTCCAGATTACATCGAATTGTTCAAATCAAATGCTCTTGCATTTAATGGTCTGCATCCAAAACAGTTCATCTTCACTTTAAAAATGGGCTACTACTCCATTTGTCTGGCTTATTGAAGCTATCACAAATATGAAAGGAGAAAAGAACATCTTCACAGCAACTTGCCCAAGGCAAAAATCTTGTTTCACAGTCTGCATCTGAAATGGGCCTCAGCACCCTCTGCCCAAATATAAGACATTTTGCTTGACCTTGCCTTTGCTTATATACTTAAGTAAGAAACTTCACATTGCTTGCTTTGAAAAGGGAAAAGAAAGGATATAGAAAGAAAACACTGCTCAGCTCTCTCCCTGCATTTGGGGAGACTTTCATTCATGATGAAGTTGAGAATTCAAAAATGCATTGGCAGTATCCAAAGAAGGAAATTCGAGGATGACTAAATCCATCTTAAGATAGATTCCCAGGACCAAAGAGGTATAGAAAAGTGTCTCTTCCTTCACTGGAATAAAGAACATACTTGCAGATAGCTCAAGTTGTATGACTACCACTCTCTAACTGCTACTGCTTTCCTATTGCAAAGAGCATACACCAGATCACAAACACCACTACTCCCTAACCAAGTTTGAAGCCTATATTAATTTTTAAAAAATTTTTAATCAGTACAGATTTTCCTCACTACAGAGTATAAATAACTCTAGCACACCATCATTCCAGAACCTGTGGATGCCTCCTCCCTGGAAGTATTCAAGGCCAGGCTGGATGGGGGCTTTGAGCAGCCTGGTCTAGTGGAAGGTGTTTCTTTCCTGCCAACCATGGGGTTGGAACCAAGTGATCTTTAATGTCTCTTCCAACCCATACATTTCATATCCCATGACTCCCTGTCACTACTTTATCAATCCTCATGCAAAGTTTCTGATCAGGAATTCTTTAGTATTTCAACATTGCCTAATACATATTACATTACTCAAGTACATTTTCTGATTCTAGCAATTAACTTTACAAAACTGGATTTAGCTGCCTCCAAATAAATATTTAAACATTAAGAAACATCCTCTACCCTAATTCAGAAAGAGCTACCTGCCTGCATTAAAAAAACTCATCCTACTTTATACAAAACTGGATTTAGCTGCCTCCAAACAAATATTTAAACACAAAGAAACATCCTCTACACTAATTCAGAAAGAGCTACCTGCCTGCATTAAAAAAACTCATGCTACCTTATATGGATAAGACTACAATCTAGGCAATCAAATATTCAAAAAAGTTCAAGAATATAAAGGCTAATCTTCCTTTTAGAAGTTTGATGATCAATAAAATAAATCACTATAAACTTATTTTAAACTGTATGTATCACCCTTTAGCATTAAAATAAATTTTAATAAACTTAGCTATAGATCATAGAATGGTAAGGTTGGAAGGGACCTCAAGGATCATCTAGTTCCAACCACCTGCCATAGGCAGGGACAGATCTAAAATGACCTGATGTTTGTTTCCAATGATGAATGATTTCTCCATATATATGTATATATAGATAGATATAGATATATAGAGATATAGATAGAGACTAAAGATATAGTAATTTCATTTTTGGAAAGGGTAAAGGCTAGACATGTAGAACTAGGGCATTCTCTTTATTAAATGTTATATATTTTTGGTAAGCAACTAGAAAGTTAATGAAGACTCTGAGTAACCACCTACTTCAGAAAGTTCCATGAACTCATTCCAAGAGTTTATAAAACAGTATATTTTACAGCATAGCCCATGGGTTATGATAATATGCCATCCACAGGTCATGTTCATGCCTGCTTTTTATCCAGAATAACAGACTGAAATAAAGGTGTCTGACTGATCCACTGCTGCCCCTTAAGGGCCCCTTTTTCGACCAACATTATTACTCTTCTCTTATAATTGTGGCTGAAGTACTTCTGAAATTCCACACGCAGTGACTTTCCATCCCATCATGTAACAAACAAATACCTCACTGAAACTTTTGTATTATCACACCTTTTCAGGATTTTTTATAAAAGCCCTTGTAGGATACATTCTTAGGATAAGATTCAGCTCATTTTACTTTAGCTACATGAAAATAGGTGTCTTGCCCAAACTAGTCATACAGGCTTCCTTTGTAGTCAGAGGACAGAAGTATTTATCCATCTCTCTTTGGAGAGGATAAGGCTGCTGCTCTAGAAGAAATCTCAATAATTTATTACAACTTCTATTTAAAAGTCAAGGTACTTCATTTATTCTAACAATATGGAAAGATCAGTTAAACTAAACTGTTTCTGGAGTCTACATAAAGTAATTTATTATCCAATTACTTGAATTCTAAATTTAGAAGTGTTAAGATCATCACAAAAATAATCTGACAGTAAAATTCTAAAGACAAAACTAAAAGAACGAACTACAGATAGCTTAACATGTACTCTGGGTTGATGAAAAGCTCAACTTGAGTTGGCAGTGTGTGAGTGCATCCCAGACAACAAGAGTCCTGGGCTGCATGAAGAGCAGTGTGGCCAGCAGGGCAAAGGAGGTGATTCTGCCCCTTTACTCTGATCTCCTCAGATCCCATCTGGAGTACTGTGTGCAGTTCTGGAGACCTCAACACAAGAAGGACACTGAACTGTTGGAGTGAGTCCAGAGGAGGGCCACAAAGATGATCAGAGGGCTGGAGCAGCTCTGCTATAAGGATAGGCTACGAAAGTTAGAGCTCTTCAGCCTGGTGAAGAGAAGGCTTCGAGAAGACCTGATGGTAGCCTTCCAGTATCTGAAGTGGGCCTACAGGAAGGCTGGGGAGGGACTGTTTACAAGTTCTTGCAATGACAGGATGAGGGGTAATGGGTTTAAACTGGCAGAGGGGAGATTCAAACTGGATGTTAGAAAAGTTCTTTCCAGTGAGGGCGGTGAGACACCGGAACAGGCTGCCCAGGGAGGGTGTGGCTGCTCCCTCCCTGGAGGTGTTCAAAGCCAGGTTGGATGAGGCCTTGAGTGACCTGTTCTAGTGGGTGATGTCCCTACTTATGGTGGAGGGTTGGAACTGGATGATCCTTGAGGTCCCTTCCAACCTTACCATTCTATGATTCAATGATTCTAATCTAGTTTTTGTTTGAGTGTGGGTAGTCACAGTTTCATGGAGCTCCATTAATTACTCCACAGTATTACAACCCCCTACTAATCTATTTGGAAATAAAGAAAATAAAAACAAACCACTAAAAGAAATTCTTGACTAGTGCTTCAGCCTTCCAAAGTCTTCTTCCAGCAGTTTCTGCTGAGACTTCAGCTATTTCAAGGTATATTTAAGCCCACTTTACTTTACATCTTAAGAAAGAAACCAAACCACAAGTGAGAACCTGAAAAGGCACAACACTAAATTAAAAGAAGTATTTTCAGCATTTAAGACTTCTAATTACAAAATGTGTGGTACAGTAATTGTATCGACAAACAAGTTGTTTAATAGTTTCCACAAGGAACAATATTTGATGGAGATGCTATTTGATGCTCTCCCTCTTCTTAATTAAATTCTTATTCTGGCATCACACCTCGTAGAGAAGTAGCCAACTTATCTCCTTCAGGGGCTACTGGGTGGAGAACCCCGGGTCTGACAGTAACTTGATGTTATTGCTCCTAATGCCCTTGAATTTAGCTATCAGCATGGGTGGAAAATTCCTGTGAGTGAAGAAGCAGCTCCAAGATCTGGTAACTTGGGAGGCAGAACAGAATAGCACTGAACAAGGAAAGCAGTACATGATTATTTCCTTCTGATGAGACCAAGGCTTATCAGGGGTAGTGGAAATCCAGGACAACACCACTCTGGCACGAAAACAAGTACAATGAAAGCTAGCACAGGCAATGTTTTCTTGGCACTGTGTCAGCCACTCGGATGGCAGGAGCTGAAGTGGAATTTAAGGAGCTGCAGCTTACAGGCCAAGAACTATGAAGACACTTTTCAGCACAGAAAAATGGTGAATTTACTGTAGAGTGCAGATGGAAGGGAGGTTCCATGTTTACATTCTGATAGACTATCTGTGCAGGTATCATTTTAAAATATGAGAAGGAGAAAGCACTTTTAGCAAAATTAAAAATTGCATTATCTGATGACCAGGATATCCAGTCTGATTTTTTTCTTTGACTCCACTTTGCATTTTCATGTTTTTTAATCAGATCACTTTTCACAAAATCCAAGAGCACAGAACTGTAACAACACCCAGTCATCACAGAAAATTTCAGTCTCATTCATTCCAGTGCCTCCCAGAATTAGTGTGCTAATCTGCTTCAACTAAATGCCCTTCTCTGAACTGCTCACTTTCCCAAAAGAACTGAGCCTGCTACTAGCCAAGTGGAGACGTTTGCTTGAAAGACTGCTCTTTTTTTCTTGTCCCCACACAGTAATGGGAGTGAGCAACCCAGGACTGTTAGCAAAAGCTTGGGTTGTGGCCACCAGGCTCCAAAGTGCAAGATCTGTCATCGGGTGTGTTTATTTGGGAGATGCCAAATTGTCAAATATCAGAAATATTCCCTCACTTCTCTTTTAAACTACTAATTTACTTCACAAAATAAGAAAGGATTTTCACACGTGCTTTGCAACTTAAAGAATTCACTCCTTTGTTCTGAAACAAATTACAGCATTTTTTTCCAATATTGCAGTAGTTTGTTGCATAAGTTTGCACAGTGCTTTGAAGACATTCTCAACTGATTCTCACTTGAAGACACAGTTTAATGAGTTTTTGGAGCACAGTTTGCAGTGTTTGTGCTGTCTACCTCCAGGGAAAAGCTAGAGCACTCACTGACTGACATGAACAACTTGTTCTATAGGTATGCAGTAGCTTGCTCAGTCAACTTGCTTTCTGTGGTTTTTTTCCGAGTCCCTCTAAGTTTTATAGAATTACATCATCATAATTTTGGAGCCTCACAACCATAAGAAAATCCAATAAAGAGCTTTAAAGCCACTTCCCCTGCTGTACTTTCTAATCTTGTTTAGAATATCAGAAAGCTAATTTCAAGAAACCACATTTTGTGCTGCACCTCCAATCTTCTTAACATTAGTAGTCTTTCAGTTTTTCAGTGCATTTCTGTTAGGAGTGGGAGAACACACAAAGTAAACCAACCCAGAGACACTGCTGACATTTTAGAAGCCAGAGATTAAGATTTCAATTTATAACACTTCTGTGTTTTTATTATAAAATGATAAATAAATCTAGTGCAGCAGGGAATGTAAATATTTTTGCAGTTGTTTACACTGGGGAAGAGGAAAGGAATTTAACATGCAATTAACCACTTAGGTGATTTTAGATAGGTACCATATGGTCTTTGAATTACTTAAAGACAAATATTTCATTTTTATTTATAGACTATTGATGCTTTTGAGCTGCTTACAGAAAAATAATTTAGAACTATTTATTCTTCATTCTTTTCTCTCCTCCCCATGAAGTGATGGGAGGAAAAAGGACATAAGATATAATAAAAAACACAACTATTAAAAAAAGTTGTATGTATGATCTGCATTGCTCTGCAATTCTTCAAACTGGGATTAAAAGACATGGAGATATAAAAAATGATTCTACATTGTGTCTTTTGACCTTGTCTGACAAGCTGAGAGGCAGTGTTAATTGTACATGTTATAAATAGTCTTGGAAGTAAAACATTAAGAAACACGCAAGCAATTTCCAAACATGTCCTTCATGTTGTAACACACAACTACACACAGGCAAAACACACACAGAGATCATTCTATTGCCAGTTAATAATTTCTGTTCCTGCCTTTCTTTAAACACTCATAAGCCAGAGAAAACTAGACCCAGATCATTAGTTTCCTTTGGGTACAGATTAACACCGAAGACCGGAGGTTTTCATTTTACTTTGCCAATAAAACCTAGTTTTAATTATTGACATATTCTTTTTTGGAAAAAAAAAAGTCATGAATGAATGCTTCTTTAACAAAGCTTTTATCAAAAACCAGAAATACATTAAGCAATATTGTAACTGCAAAATGTATTTGTCAGTACAATTTAATCATGCAAATTTCCTGTATCTACACTGCAAGATGAAATTAAAACTAATTTACTAGTTTTTGCCAGAGCCATTCCAGACAGGATTTAGGGGATCAGGATACAAATCCCAAATCTGTGACAAACTCCAGTATTATCTCGAATAAACCACTTTTTCTCCTCTCTCAGTGTGACTTCTGCCTTCTGTTAAGACTTCTACCTCCTGTTAAGCAAGAGCAATAAGAGATCCTTTTTCTTGCTCCTTTGTGTTCATAAAGAGGACAACCTCACACTGCATTTGAAGAGTGCTTTTTTTCAGGACATGTATTTATGGCAATGGCAGATTCATTTCTATCTAGCACCATCAAATAGTGCTCCAGTACAGCAATCTTAGGGGAAATAAAAGGATGTGTGACCTGTGAGAACAGAATTATGTAAAACTAAAACAAAGCAGTCTGTTTTTATATATATCTATAAAAGATATAAAGCACATACAGCTATTAAAAATGTTACCAGGAGATGTATGCAACTACTTTCTGCACTATTCCTTAAAATACTCTACTACAAGGCAAACACTTTCTCTAAAGTGTATTTGAGTTTCATAGGGCTAACACATGCAAAAAGAATTTCCTTAAAAGTGCTTCATATCTTATGGTATCTGTAAACACTCTGCTGCTGTAGATAGTTGCCCAGTGAATAGTGTCATATTACCACCAGAAACCAAATCTTCACAGTATTTGCTATCTGTATTTTCTTTATCATAAAACTAATTCAACTCCAGAAAGACAGAAACCTAAACAAACCATGAAGGGTGACTTTAAGAGCTTTTGAAAGTCCTAGCATCTACTTTAATACTGACCTCAGCAGGGCACAAATCTTTTCGAAATGGCTTTTTGCTATTAATTATTTATAGAACTATTCACTTCCCCAGAGTTCACTATGGACTCCTTTATTAATCTTTTCCTCAGATGCAGACTCTTCAACGTGATTTTGTAGTATACTTGAACGAAGGCTCATACGAAAACTAATCCAAGGGTCTGCACTTGGTGTAAACAGCTTTGTCTTCCAACATGGCAAGGTAAAAAAAAAAAAAATCTCTGAAGGAGTTACACAAACTTTGTGAGTTTGTGTAATGACATGTGACTTCATCTCTCTTCAAAACACTCCAGAAAGTGGAGCATGAGCAATATCAACACCTCTAAGTAACTGAAGAGAGAGAAAGAGTGTAAAAGCAATCTTCTGTGAAAGTTCTCTGCCTTTACTATGAAATTTATGTCTCTCTGATCCACAAGTCGTTTCTTTACAAACAAACTATTACAGTCCAATTACGCTGTTTTTTCATTACAAATTAAGAACATACTAGTGTGCCCACCCATGTCCACTTTGCCAGCCAAATAAAATCCATTTCCTCAACTTTCCTCGCAGGCCCGAGCTTCCAAACCTATTATTTTCCCCAAATCACCTCTGTTTCTTCCAGTTCCTACATCTTTTTAAGAGGTAGACAACTACTACAGGACACAACAATACCCAGTGCTAAGTCCCCAATACCAAATACTAAAATAGATTTAAAAGACAGGTATAATTGTCTTCATCAGCGTCCCATGAATAAATGCACACTCTTTCAGTTGGAAGGGATATACAATGATCAACTAGTCCAAATGCCTAATTCGGAGCTCAACAAAGGTTAAAGGATGTTGTTAAGGGCAATATTAAAATAACTGTTCAACACCTCTCCAGGAAAGCTGTTCCAGTCTTTTACCACCTTCTCAGTAAAGAAATGCTTCCTAATCACAGAATGGCAGGGGTTGGAAGGGTCAGTTTAAGACTGCTATGCACAGCTCTGAACCATTCTCCTATGTCAAGTCACTGGATACCAGGGAGATCAGCATATCCCTCTCCACTTTCCCTCCACAGAAGAGCAATGAGGTCAGTCCTCAGACTTCTCTTCTCCAAACTAGAAAAAGCCCAAAAAAACTAAGCCACTTCTCACAGGACATTCCTCCCAGCCCTCTCACCTTATTTGCTCCCCTCCTCTGAATGCAATCAAGGATCTTCACATTCTTCTTTAATTGTAGGACCCTGCACTGCATGCAGAACCCAGGGTGAGGTCACACCAGTGCTGAATTCAATGAGATAATCACCTCTTTTGAGCAACTGGTAATCTTATGCCTGATGCTATCCAGGATGTGGTTTGCCCTCTCGGCTGCCAAGAAGTATCTACAGATCCCTTTTTGGAGGGCTGAACGCCATCCACCCCTATCCCAGTTTATACTTGTGTCTGGCATTACTTGCATCCTAAGTGAAGAATCCATCATTGTTAAATTTCATCTCATTAAACACAGAGCAATGCTCTAATCTACCTAGTTTCCTCTGCAAGGAATCATGGCCTTTGAGAGTCATCAGCACTCCCAATTTGGTATCACGAAACTTGCTGATAGTGCATTCAACTCCTGCATCCAGATCTTTGATAAGTACATTGAACAGAAGTGGCCCTAGAACTAAACACTGAGGAATTCTGCTGCTGACCAGCTGCCAGTTAGTTGTAACCCTATTAAGTACAACACTTCGAGCTCTGTCCTTCAGCCAGTTCTTCACTCAGCACACTGTAAAACCACTGATCTCACAGTCGGACAATTTGTGCAGAAGGATGCCATAAGGGACAGCAGTAAAAGCTTTACTAAAATCCAGTAAAACTACATCTCCTGCTTCCCTATTACACACTAGGGAGTGACCTTAGCATAGAAGGATGTCAAATTAGTTACGTGGGACTTACCTATTGTGAACTGATGTTCACTGTGCTTGACTGATTGCATTTTTCTTTAAATGTCTTTCAGTAGTACCCATATAGCTGTCTCTATATTTTCACCAGCAACTGAGGTTAGACTAACAGGTCTGTAATACCCTGGGTTTCCTTTCATGCCCTTTTTGCAAACTGGAATAACACTTGAAAAAAAATCTCACTCACCAGAATCCTCCCCAGACTACCAAAACCTTTGGCTGATGATACCAGAAGGGTCCTGCTCCTCCAGAACTCTGATCAATCCCACAAGGCCCCACGGGTTTGTAAACAATCAGCTCACACAGCTGGTCCTTTACAGTTTCAATGTCCGCAAATGGAAGGACATTGCTCCCACACTTGTGGTCTGCCAGCTCAGGGGACTGGCCAATGTGAGGTCTGTCAATATTATTAAAGAAATGTAAAGAAAACCTGCCTCAAATGCCTCCACTTTTTCTTCATCCCTATTAGTCAGATGATCATCTTCAACCATTTTTTCTTCAGACATCCTCTTGCTATTGACCTACTTTAAAAGCCCCTGTTATTTGAATCAACACTGGTCAGTTTCACCTCTAACTGAGCTTCCACAGAATCACATCAGAGGTTGGAAGGGACCTCCAGAGACCGAGTCTAACACCCTTGTCAAGGCAAGATCCCAAAGGATAGTTCGCACAGGAATGCATCCAGTTGAGTTTTGAAAGTCTCCAGAGAAGGAGACTCCACAAGCTCTCTGGGCAGCCTGTTCCAGTGCTCTGTCACTCTCACTGTAAGAACGTTTCTCCTTGTGTTGAGGTGAAGCCTTCTATGTTCCAGTTTGCAGCTGTTGCTCCTTACTGTCTTATTGCTGTTGACCACCAAAAACAGATTGGCCTCATCCACTTGACACCCACCCTTCAGATATTTGTACACATTGATCAGATCTCCTCTCAGTCTTCTCCAGACTCAACAGCCCCAGGTCTCTCAGTCTCTCTCCATAGAGCAGATGCTCAAGTGTTCCAGTCATCCTCGTGACTCCGCTGGACTCTTCCCAGTAGGTCCCTGCCTCTCTTGCTTCCAGAGATCACACAGTTTCTTTTTCATGAGGAGCTCCTCCCTGTTCAGCCAAGCTGATCTTTTGCCCCACTTACAGGACTTACAACTCAGTGGTTCAAAATCTCTGGTCCATTTTCATTATTTCTGTCGTCTTTGTCAATCAAAGGAGTTACTATAACTATTATAAATTCTCATTAAATCATTTTAAAAAGTGCAGAATTTCTGCAATTTCTGGACAGACTCCTGGTGATTTTAACCTGAAATGTCTCAGTCTGAAACCAAGCTTTCACATTCTCTGTCAGTATGCTTTTTACATGCTGTCTCAGCCATAATGTCACAGTTTGCTTACAGAATTACAACATTCAAATGCCAGAACTCTTGGCAAACCTGGAGTATGCTATCAACTACTTCCTTCTTATTCCCAAATTTAATCAATTTCTTAAAAAGAAATGTAGATTTTTTCCATCTTAGATGGTTCTTAACAAAGCCATGGTTCTTTTATTGACTACTATTCTCAAGGCACTTAAAAGCTGCTTAATAACTAGTTCTACTAATTCTTAACTGGCAAGTCTGAATGATCAATCTACAACTCCCAAGTTATCCTCCTGTTAGAAAAGTAGCTATCATAATGGCTTGTGAGTGATAAATTCCTTCAGGTCAGTGACTGCTTTGACAAACTTAAATATTCTAACATCTAATCAAATTATTCTCTTTCATTCCTTATTTCTCAGTTGCATTTCTACCCATCTCAAAAATTCTATGCATTAATTCCTTATACATCACTTACTAAAATTTCATCTTTTTTTTTTTTTTAAAATACCAGGGTACAGCCACGTCATATTTCTGTTTTCCCTAACATTTGTTGTTGTTTTCTATCCCACTCTCCTCTTGCTTCATCAGTAGTGATAAAACTTTATTACCTTCACTATTTGCATTTTGCATCTCAGCACTTCCAGCCTTCTTGTTCTGAATTCTTGTATTATTTCAGGAATTATTTCTAGTTACATCATCACTTCTATTTTTATGATCTTAATAAGGTCTTTAAAAGGTTTAGTCCTTTATTACCATTTTTTCTCCACCAAGTTAGTGTGTCTCTGCTTCAGTGTCTTTGGTTCAGTCTCTCCAGTAACTACAGAATAATCATATTTAGGTATTTTCCAGATACAGCAAATAACTGACACCCTTCCTTTTTCTGATACATTGCTTTAAACTATTATTGACATTGTTTTGGGTTTTAAGCTGCTCAAAATTTCCACAATTCTACTTTGGGCTCATTGGAGCTTATCCTGTCTTCTGTTTTTCACAATTTTATACGGTTTCTCTTTTTCTAATAACCTCCTCTTTTCAGATATTCAGATGTACTGATGTTTTTTTTCAGCATCTTAATTATTAGTTCCATAAATTCTATTCCCTCATCCTCAACCCAGTAGTGGTAATTTAAAAGTTGTTTGCCAACAGCACCAACTCTACTGTTTCAGCTGTTCTTTTTCATTTCCTCTAACCCAGCCTTCAGTTTTGCTTCGGTTCTAAAGTTACATTGGTTTAACTTTATAAATGTAAGAGAAATTAAGGAAGATTTTAGACGAATGTGAAACAAAATCACAGTTTACAATTTCATTGGCAGCCACTACTTAGTCTTCCTTACCAATAATTTCAAGATTTATGTTCACCACTTGAGTAAAGTTTTCAGAATTCAAACCCACTTTTACCTTCAGAGGTTAAGGGTTATCGCTTATTTATTTTAAGACAGCTGCCTCATCGCTTGCCCAGTCTGACTCTCTACTCTTTATGGCATTACTGATACACACACAGCATGTTAAACGGGACTGGAGTTATAACTACACATTAGTTGACTCTCCAAAGACCTAACAAGAAATCCAAAGATAACAGATGCCACAATGACACAGACAGCACATTCAATAAAGAGGTTTTTCACTTGAACTGCCAGCCAGCCTTCAGCAGGCTGAGGAACAGGCCTGTTAAAAAGAATCTCTCCCCCTTCACTGCAACAGCACTTCTAAGAGTAATAACAAACAGTACAAGACAGTGGTACAGAAATTCAGAAATCACATTGTCTCTGGTTTTGTCCTCTGGCTCACCTAACACAATTAAGCACAACATCAGGTCACTTTCAAGCTCTTAAGAAAAGGTTCCTAAGAAGGCAAAATAGGCACACAGTTGTCCAAGCCCAGGCAACTCTACAAGCTTGGGGAAAAGTGGCTGGAAAGTTGCCTGATAGAAAAAGACCTTGGAGTGCTGGCTGACAGACAGCTGAATATGAGCCAGCAGTGTGCATAGGTGGCCAAGAAGACCAACAGAATCCTGGTCTCTACCAGGAATAGTGCGACAAACAGGACCAGGTAACCAACTGTCCCCCCTGTACTCAGCACTGGTGAGGCCACGCCTAGAATACCGGATTCACTTTTGGGGTTCTCACTACAAGAAAGGCATTGAGTGCTGAAGCATTTCCAGAGAAGGGCAACAAATCTTGTGAGNTTACCATTCTATGATTCTATGATTCTATGATTTCCAGAGAAGGGCAACAAATCTTGTGAGGGGTCACATGAGGAGGGGGCTGAGGGAACTGGGGTTGTTTGAACTGGATACTAGAATCAACCTTCACTGAGGGGTTTATCAAACACTGGATTAGGCTCCCCAAGGAGATGGTCTAATCATCATACCTGGAGGTGCTTAAAAGACAAATAGATGTGGTGTTAAGGGACATAGTTTATACTGAAACTTGGCAGAGTTTGCTCTCAGCTGTTCTACTGATACTATTTTTTTTCTCTACCAGAGAAGCTGGTTCTCTGCATCTGGTGACACCAACTCCTTTTCAGCTGACCAGCATCCCAGTTACCTTTTTATGTGCCCCATTAAAAAAAATCCTTGTGTTCTCAGCACCCACAGCAAGCCACATCTTCCTATAGTGCTCAACATCGCCCCCTGAGCAAGCACTCCAAAATGATAGGTTGCATCTTTTCATTGATTTCTTTTGTCAGGAACATGGCAGACAATACAAACAAGTTAAGACAAGGACCTAGGTGAAGCCTTCTGAGGTCAGAATCCCTGTTAGGGCAGAGTCTTCCCAGCTGCAGGAAGAAGACAAGCAACCACATTGGTGATACACTGTTTTTCATACTCTTCTTCCCTCTAGGGTATCTATAACAATGCTTGCCTTATTTTCTGTTGGCAAACTTGGCTAGCTAACGTATTTGGTGTCACAGGTGTTTTGGTCTCTCAAATCGCTAGCAACAATAGGCCATTAAGAAGTTCTTGTACTGCCAAAGAAACCTGCACTCTGGGCAAAAGTACAAAGGCATATTTAAACCTGCAACCTGATGCAAAATTTTAGGTCACAAGTAGTGGTGGCCCTTCTGAACATTGTAATATACTTAACATGCTAGAGCAAAAAAACTATACAGCAAATTATTTTGTGTTCCAAAAAATATCAAAAGGCTAACATGTTCCTTCCTATTAGATGTAATTATAAAGATATACGTGGGTTAATTCCAACACTGCACTCTGTATCCAAGCAGCACACAAAAAATTCTTCTGTTTCTGAAAGAACAGCTTGCTAGAATGCCAAGTAATTTTTAAAAATATACAAGGGACTACTTGGCAGTGACCCAAAAAAGAACCCAGATCAGCTGTGCCTCCCCTCTTCAAAACCATTTTTCCTCATAGTTTCCATTCACACTGGCATCTCCCATCAAACTTCCAGACTGAATGAAGAAAGGTTACTATGCCAGACAGCCAATTAATATGCAAGTTTGTAGCAATTTTTTTTTAAGTAAGAATCAATAATTCAAATCAATAAAATATTTCACAAAGAAAATTCAGGTATGATGATTTTGGCAGCTGGTGTTTGTTGTAAAACCACTTCATTATTGGGAGCTCTTTCCTGTAACTGCAGGAGGTTGCAATCTCCACTATCACTGCAGAGCCTGTTTACCCTGCGTCTCGTTTTTCGTCACAATATTGAACCGAAACCCACAGCAGGAGATAGGAATTATTATGGTTGGCACAGGATTAACAATGCCATATCATTACGTTTTGATGACTGTCTCAAAGGAAAGTAGTCTTCAAGTCTGAACTTGGGGGACAGGCAGGGGATGGAGCAACAGATCATGCGGAGAAACTTTGATCATGTCTCAGGTTGATCAAAGGGCCACCTGATACATTTTAAATGTCTGGGCATCCTGGAGACAAAGGTAGAAGAGATCAAGGAATGTACTCTAAAAGCAGACAGTGTTATCAATTTTAAGGCAGGCCATAGGAAATGGAAACTGGCTTCACAAGAGATGAGAGTTAAGCTATGGTTTGAAGAACAGTATGGAACAAAAGCAAAGTACTAAATTCCCCACAGTGCACAGACTTTAACACCAAGTACACTCAGGAAAAAATGGCAAGAAAACGCATTACCGTTACTATTTGGTTTATCTTGCTTTCCTAGAAGAGTCAAAAGCAAAACTGATTGTTCTTTAAAGGTATCACAAAGACTCAAGAATCCAGCTTGTACAAAATTTCCATTAGTTTTCCAAGCTCAGTAACAAATCTTCTCTGGCAACAAAATCACCAGACTCTACAAAAACAGGCAAATACATTTCCTTGCCCCCCGCCTGGCAGTCATCAGTTTCTGGTTTCAGTAAAAGAGCAAGGAAATCCAAGTAGGATTTCATTCTCCAGAAGCCAGCAGCAAACCATTTGATACTTTTGAACAGATAAGCAACGGCCAGCCAGAAATCAAGATTTATGTTCTTCAGGAAAACAAAGTCTCATGGAGTGCTGCTTCTCTGTGCTTCAGTCTGTGGTCTGCTCCATTCTTCCTTTCTGCCTTGCATGTAGCACTAGCTTCTGCAACAGTCTCTGTCAACAGAGCCAGTTTAAATGCCACTGCATGCA
This sequence comes from Eubucco bourcierii, assembly GCA_013396675.1. Classification (NCBI taxonomy): domain Eukaryota; kingdom Metazoa; phylum Chordata; class Aves; order Piciformes; family Ramphastidae; genus Eubucco; species Eubucco bourcierii. The sequence goes on along the minus strand of VWZE01016725.1, from coordinate 100,099 downwards.
GTGCCAACTGCCCCAGTGCTAGTACATCTTGTACGAATAGCAAACACAGGCTTTGACAGGATTTTCCTCCCATTACCTCTCCCATCACTGGCACATATGACATGAGATTTGCTGAAGATACTTTGTTGTGCTTTCAAATAGGCATTACTACAGAGATACAGCAACATTTACCCATTAGGTGTAGTTTATGTGCTTCATTTTTATGTACTGTAACAAAAAGATGCATATAAATTGTCCTATTATCTGAGCTGGGCCTTAAAGACAGAACCATTTGCTTAAGACATACACTGTATGTTTACTTCAGAAAAAATGAATCCATTCAGTATGACTGAACCACAAGTACATTCAGAGGATATTTACTAAGTTTATTTGCCTGTCAAGAGCAGTAAGAGTGAATTAAGGTTTATGAGGAGGAGACAATAATGGATGCTTGTTCAGCCCTGGCAGACACATTAATGCAGTTAAATCTTCACTAAGAAATAATTTGTTTTACTCAACATATACAAGCCTGACTTTGTCAATTCATAATTGAATCTCAAGCTATTGAGAGCAGCTAAAATTCAATTAATCAAAATACCTTGTTCTCTCTGCCAGCCCTATATGCACCTAGTCAAACGGCAGATTAAGTTCATTTTGCGTTTCAATGCCTAGTGATGAAATTAAAAGGAAGGAATATATTCCTTTTATTTATAAAACAAACAAACAAACAAACCCCAACACTTTTTTCATCTAGACTACAAATTATTAACTGTAATATATACCTTAAATTTGCAAGAAAGAGCAGCAAAGGACAAAGAGCCAAATTATTGATTGGCATTAAATTACTCTACACAGCACTGACACTGGGAGCAGGTGTTGATCTGTCAGAGAGTAGGACGGGTGTGCAGAGGCACCTTGACAGGCTGGATAGATAGGCAGAGTCCAATAGCATGAAATTTAACAAGTCCAAGTGCCAGGTTCTGCATTTTGGCCACAACAACCCCATGCAGTGTTACAGGCTGGGGACAGAGTGGCTGGACAGCAGCCAGGCAGAGAGGGACCTGGGGGTACTGGTCAACAGCCAACTGAACGTGAGCCAATAGTGTGTCCAGGTGGCCCACAAGGCCAATGGCATCCTGGTCTGTATCAGGAATGGTGTAGCCAGCAGGACCAGGGAAGACATTCTGTCCCTGTACTCAGCACTGGTTAGGACCACACCTTGAGTACTGTATCCATGGGCCCCTCAGTTTAAGAATGTTGAAATGCTTTGAATGAGAAGAATAAGGCTGGTGAGGGGGTTGGAGTACATCCATACAAGGAGCAGCTGAAGGAGCTGGGATTGTTCAGCATGGAGAAGAGAAGGCTTGTGGGGGACCTTATCACTGTCTACAACTACCTGAAAGGAGGTTGTGGTCAGGTGGGAATTGGTCTCTTCTCCCAGTGAATCAGTGATAGAACAAGGAGATACAGTGTCAAGCTGCACTGGGGGAGGTTTAGGCTGGATGTTGGGAAGAAATTCTTCTGCCATTGGAATGGGTTGCCCCGAGAGGTGTTGGAGTCACCACCCCTGGAACTGTTTAAAAAGAGACTAGATGTGGCACTTGGTGTCATGATTTAGTTGGTTAGATAATACTGAGTGATAGGTTTGACTTTATGATCTTGAAGATCTTTTCCAACCTGACTGATTTAAAACAAACAAACAAGGCATTCTTTTAATGTATTTTTACCTTAAGTTTTACTGGAATTTAGGTTGCATTGCATTTCTTGGCACACTAAATCTACATTCAATAAATGTGAAGAACACACAGTTTTTGATGATTCAAAACTCTCTTCATATTGAGGCTAAGCTTATTAAGAGATACTACAGTCTTTTGAAGGAAATAACTAAATTAATAAAATATTTTTAATGGAACAATAAATGCAGACTAACTTTTGAAGCTGTTCCATTCACTGGTAACTAACACTTATAGAGGAACAATGTAGAACAGTTATAAAAATGCTGAGAAGTCACATCATACACTGAAGACATCTTTCTTCCACTTCTCAGTCTTTGCCAGGCCAGAAGAGTCAGCAGTTTTAGAGTGCTGAAGCGTGTATTTCCTAACACCCTTCTCATAGAACAAAAGTCACATTTTTGCCAAGGAGAAAAGCACATTTCCCCAAAAGCAGAACACAGAGAAAGGATCTGGGTTTACTGACCAAAGTGTCAAACTGATTTGGGCCATGCTCCAGCTGGGAATTTAGATCCAGACTGACTATGAAATCTCTGCAAACTGCACTTCTGGATGTCACAAAGTATAGAACAAACTGCACTATTAGTCATGAGGAAGATCAAAATTACACAGCTCAACAGAACTCAAAACTTTAACCCTTTCAGATATCATATGAAAGGATAAATAAGTGATGTGCCATCACAGCAGTACAGCAAGAAAAACTCACTTCCAAGCCCTATTTCATGCTGACTTAACAAGAAAATAAAAGAAAATCAGAGAATCACAGAATTGTCAGGCTGGAAGGGACCTCAAGGATCATCTAGTTCCAACCCTTCTGCCATGGGCAGGGACACCTCACACTAGATCAGGTTGCTCAGAGCCCCATTCAGACCAGCCTTAAAAACTTCCAGGGATGGTGTGGTTCTGTCACCTCTCTGGGAACCTGTTCCAGTGCCTCACCACCCTCATGGTGAAGAATTTCTTCCTAACATCCAACCTGAATCTACCCACTTCCAGTTTCATTCCATTCCCCCTAGTCCTATCACTACCTGACACCCTAAAAAGTCCCTCACTATTGGAAGACCATAGAAAGGTCTCCTTGGAGCCTTCTCTCCAGACTGAACAGCCCCAAGTCTCTCAGTCCATCTCCATAGGAGAGGAGCTCCAGCCCCCTGATCATTCTCATGGCCCTTCTCTGGACACACTCCAACAGATCCACATCTTTCCTGTAATAGGGGCTCCAGACCTGGACGCAGTACTCCAGGTGCGGGTCTCAACAGAGTGGAGTAGAGGAAGAGAGTCACCTCCCTCAACCTGCTGGTCATGCTTCTCTCAGTGCAGCCCAGGATCTGGTTGGTTCTCTGGGTTGGAAGTGCGCACTGGTGGCTCATGTTTTGCTTCTCACCTACCAGCACCACCTAGTCCCTCTCCTAAGGGCTGCTCTCAAACCAGTCACTACCCAGCATATATTGGTACTTGGGATTGCATATCGGTGCTTGGGATCACACACAAGTTTCAATTTCAGCCTGCCAAGGCTACACAGAACTGATACTTTAATTCAATCTTGATTTTGAAAATTTGCAACACCCTACTCTCTGGCTAAAGCAGTTAAAAGAAAGCAAGCTCTTCCAACACAGAAATAAAACAATAAGCACATGACTCAGCCGCAAGGGTCTAGCAAAGAAAAGGTGAAGATCATACAGCCAGGATGTTTCTACTCACTGTATTGGGTACATATGGCAATCCATAAACTTTCTCCTGTGTTTCTTTCAAAATTTCTGTGGTAGACTTTTCTAGTGGATGCTTCCCATGGTAGATCTGGTCCAAGGCAGCATAAAATACCTGAAGAGATAAAAATAGATTTTTTTTTTTTCCCCTGGCACATGCCATTGGCATTTGACAACCAAAAAAAAAGTCAAACAGAAAAGAATGGGAGACAGAATAGTGAGAGAGAAGAATTTAAATATATATGGTTTTGTAAATCTTCTATTTTTAGCATAATGTACAAGGACAGAAACCGGTTTTTGGATACACCGACCACTGCAACTGTAATCCATGACAAATCCATGTTTAGGCCTCTGAAAACACTGGCAGTGCTAAATCATCTCCATTTTTTAATAAAATTAAGACCTGTCTCATAAGCCCTCCAGCAATTCTCAAAAATTATTAAATAAACAAAAAGACAAAGTTATTGGAGTGGACATAGCAAAGTAAGACATGTGCATGCAGCCATGAGAACACATCACACATGCAGGGGCAGGTTACTGCCCAGGCAGGGATCACACAAAGCTGCACACAGAGATGCTGATGCCCCTGAATTTCTGCCAGAGCACTCTATCAGTGCAGTATTAAAGCAGATGCTTCTTTTCTTTTAGCTCTTGCAATCAGAGCAATAAATTGTTGCTATGTAAATCTCAGGTCCTGAATCAAACTGCTCCAGGAGGGTACCTTGCCAGAGGCAAAATCTGTTTAGTAGGCAATTTTTGTGCAGAAGCATGAGAATTGTGGCAGAAGACAGAAGCATGACTATATTATTGAGGTGTGTGGAGATCAGTAAAGAAGCACAAATAAAAGGACTTCAGAAGGAAAAAGAACAGAGTATCTGTCACTTTAACAGCAAAGATGAAGCAGTTGCATGTCCTTCTCATGTTGAGAGCTCCAGAGCTGAATGCAGCACTCCAGACGAGGTCTCATGAAAGAGGAGCAGAAGGGTAAGATCCCCTCCCTTGACCTGATCAAGCTACTTTCCTTTAACAGTGTTTGTTGTCAAATGCCAAACACACGCCTTGGCATCAGCAGACTGAAATACATGTTTTCCTTCAATGAATTATTAAATCTGCATGAGTAAGAATACATACTTTTAAAGTGTGAAAATATTGGTTTATTCCCAAGAAAAAAAAAAAAAAAGATTATTAGAAGTAGAGAGGGGAAGAAGCCATGACTTGGCAACAGCTACTCCTGAATTTGCTTTTGCTTCCTACATGGCTAATGAGAAGAAAAGATGTAAGACCTAACTTTGTACAACTGGTCATTAATTGCAAACTTTGTGTCCCAGACAGCAATGCTGAACACAACATGCATGTTCTATTCCTAAAAATATACTTGGGTGAACTTTACAGCCATAAGCATTTCCATCTACAAATCAGTTTCGTGTCTTTATACAGGCCTCCAAAATGGGAAAGGGAGACACATCCCAGGACCACAGGATTTTAGGTGATACTGTTGAGGAGTGTGCTAACACTTAACATTACGCAGTAGCTGCAAGATATTTTCTAGTTTCAGTAAAACTAATTTCCTAGAAGACCTGATAATATAAAAAGACCATCAAACATTCATCTATCTTCATGTAATCTCTATTTTGCACTGATGATGGTATGTATCAGTTTCACTGGATGCCAGTTCTTTCTAGTTCATTTTCTTCTTTATAGCATTAATATGTGAACAGATATGCATTTTCCAGTGGTTACTACTGATTGAAAGACTCTAGGATTCAATGTGCATGGCAAAAGACTTAAGAGAAGATGGGTGGACTCTCCTGTCTTTCCTCTTTAGTAACTGATTACCTGAGCTGGACAATGAAATAAACAAGATTTCTTATTTTCATATGCCAACAGACTTATTTTCTGAACAGACCACAGAAGAACCTTTTTCCACTACTGGAAATGTTGTAATAATTTTTTCTTTCTTTTGAAAGGTCATATTTGGTTACATAGCATCTACTTGAAAACACAGAATATACTCTTTGCATAGTCTGAAAGAAAGGCTAATAATTTACCTTTTTTTTTTCCCCCCAGAAACATACATTAGTAGTACACACAGGCCTTGGCATCAGCACATTGAAATAAGTTTTCCTTCAATGAATTATTAGATCTGCATGAGTAACAATACACACTTCCACAAAGGAATGTATGAGCTTTATATTTGCCATGGAGTCAACTTCTCCGCAACATTTCTTTCTGAATTAATAAACGGAATGGCTCTGCCAGTCGGTTTTTTTGAGATGAGTATTTCTGTAGGTGTTACTTTAGAATCTTCAAAAACACGGTGCTGAAAGTAGGAAATGAGTGATACTCATTTGACATGATTGAGACTAGTTGAACATCAGTTATACAAGAGTAACTTAAGGGCAAGCAGTCTGTTTAATAACTGCATCATTGCCAGCACCAGTTCACCCTGCAGGAATTTCAGCCCACCAGAGGTGTGTTCTCCCCCTGCTCCCCACCAGTTCTAAAGCAATAGGTCTGGAGTCACACTGAGGCAGACCCTACAGAGATCTCAGGAGGGCCTACAGCAACGGCTTGACTGCACAGGACATTCTATGGGACTGATGCAATGACATCTTCTTGACTTACTTCTGGAGCATGCCACAGGATCACCACAGCTGGAAAAGACCTCTACAATCATCAGTCAATCAATCACCTCTAAGACCATCCTCCTGCTGCAGGACAAAGAGACCATGACTCTTGCTAATATGTATTCCAACCACAATGTCCAAGTTGCAGAGGGTAAAAGTAAGGACTGGGAGCAGGCAGATCTGCCTACTATAGTAGAAGATGATGTTTATGAGCTCCTAAGAAACCTAAATGTGCACAAGTCCATGGGGCCTGATGAGATCCACCCACGGGTCCTGAGGGAACTGGCAGATGAAGTTGCCAAACCACTGTGCATCATATTTGAAAAGTCATGGCAGACTGGTGAAGTTCCTGCTGACTGGAGAAGGGCAAACATAACACCCATCTTCAAGAAGGGTAAAAAGAATGACCCTGGAAACTACAGACCAGTCAGCCTCACCTCTGTGCCTGGCAAGATCATGGAGCAGATCCCGCTGAAAGCTCTGCTAAGGCAAATGGAAAACAAAGCAGAGGTGATTGGTGGGAACCAGCA